>PVKC010001010.1:7499-55613 GCA_004027635.1 Crocidura indochinensis
ATAGATAGATAGATAGATCTACTAAGCCACCCTCTTCCATTAATTTCTTCCAAACTAGTATATCCTTGTTGAGTTTTATCCTGGTTGATATGTTAAGAGTAGTAGGGTGGAGATGAAGTCTTTACCTAATATTGTGTTGCTATTGATATTTCTTCAAATCAACTAGTAATTTGTTTTAAGTATTCTGCTGGCCCTTCATTGGAAGCATATGTGTTTACAAGTGTGATTTCTTCCAGATGTACATATACCTTGATTATTAAAAAAATGACCCTTCCTGTCTCTTCTAATCTTCTAACCCTGAAGTCTGTATCATCTTATATTGGTACGGCCACTTCAACCCTTTCAAGGGAGTTGTTTACTTGAATGATTGTCTCCCAATCTTTGACTTTGAGATTGTTTTCTCTGTCTATTAACATGTTTCTCTTAGGCAGCAAAATGTTGGTTTCATTTTTCTGATCCACTTTGCCATTCTGTACCTCTTCACTGGTACGTTTTATCTGTTAACTTTGAGAGATACTATTGTCATGAGATTTTGTGCTATATTTTTGTAGAAGTTTTGTATTTTGGTGGTTTGTCTTGCCTTAAAGTAGATCCTTCAATTCTTCTTTTAAGGTTGGCTTTGCAATTGTTACCTGTACAATCCCAGTGTTGCTGTTTATCTGCTTATTGTATTCTTTCTTCAAGCCTGAATGAAAGTTTGGCTGGGTAAAGTATTTGGAGCAAGATATTTTATTGAGGGTTTTTTGTTGTTGTTGTTGCTGTTGTTTTTGTTTTTACTTTTCCCACCATTGCCTTCAGGTTTGAAGTGGCTTGTGATAAATCTGCTATTGTTGTCTATTTATTTTGAGGATTTTTTTCATCTTCTGTTCACTTATTTTAAGGCTCTTTTCTGCTTCTTCTCTTTTATTGAATTGGTATGCAACTCATCTTCAAGCTAACTCTTTCTGTTTTCAGAAGCTGTTACTCTGTTGGCTAGGCATTCCAGTGAGTTTTTTACTTCACCTACCAAGTTTTTTATTTCTGTTATTTAAAAATATTTTTTCATGTCCACTCTCATATTTTCTTGAATCTTATTGGCTGTCCTTTCCATTGTTTCTTTGAGTTCTTCGAGTATCCTCCACATTTTCTCTCTAAAGTCCTTGTCAGAGAGACTATGTAGGTGTTTGATGTTAGTTGGGCCCTCAGAACTCCCATCTTCATTCACTAGGGTGGTAGGCGTCTTTGTGCTTTCCCATTGTCACTTTTGCAGTGTGATTTTTTGCTGCAAGTGGCTCTCTCTTGCAGCGCCAGTACAATTTTGGTGAATCCACTTCAGGGAGAGTGGGTTGCCCAGATTGACATATGAAGAAATACGAAATATGAAATAAATGAAACCACACACAGAGAATGTGGGGTCAACACATTTCTGGCAGGAGTGCGACAAGTTTAATTTTTTGAGGGAAATTTATAGGGGTAAAATTAGCCAGAGGTAAAGAATAATTATAATCACAAAGCATTGTACAACAGTAACAATACCTAAACTATGGGTGTGACTGTAAAATTCTAGGTTACAAAAGAGAAGGTCACAACTCAAGATAACTCTTTGCAAGCTTACTTTAAATGCAAAATTAGGATTAGCGGGGAATAGAAAATATCTAGGAACTTGATCTTAACTAGACTGGACTCTATTGTTTTAGAGGTTAAGTAAAGGGAGGAGCCAAATCCCCAAAAATGAGTTTCCCTATTTCTAAAGGAGGATCAACAGTCAATAGCCAGGATCTGCATTCTGGTTACACCCTTAATTACCAGAAAATGCAACTGCAAGGACATATTTGAAAAAGAGAGAAAAAGTATTGTCTTTGCTTTTAGGGCTGGCTATTATCCAGAAAAGGGGTTCTCAAATAAACTTTGGTGCTGGAATTTCTGAGCCAAATTATTTGATAGAGGCCATTATTTTGCTTGATATATACAAGGGAGAGATAGTCAAATACTGGTTGAAAATGTAATGCCAGGCATCTCTTTGGAAATTCCTCAACCATCCAAGCAGGGGAAAAAGGTGTCCACAGCTGGGCCTTTTGAGGAATACCCTGGGGGTTAAATTAGTTCTACCCACCAGGAAAATCTGAGGATACATCTGGTGGGCTGAGCCCCCCTAAAAGCTTAGGTATTCCCTGGCAATTTTTTTATGTATTGTGTGTATTTTATATATTATGTGGTGGGGCTCTTGGTTAGAAGATGTGACGCCAAGAGCAAGACAGACTGACTGTGATCATATCTAAGTGAGTCCTCTGAGTTCTAAATTCCCTTTTGATTCCAAAAGCTGTCTATAGTCACTGCAGTTGCTGATATCTCCCCTTGTCTGTCTCAAGGCCATACTTTTATCTGGGTGTTGTAGGAACCTTAGTGAAAATATGCCTCTGTCAGATCACAGGGTCCTAGATTAGTTAGGGCCTAACTAACTACACTTCTTCAATAACTGATCTGTTTTCTCTAATGTCCTTATCCTGGTAGCTTGACCTGCAATGAACCCATAGTTCTCTCCAAAGCTCCCACTCACTGGGAAAATGTAGGATAAAGTTAGGCCTCCATTCATTGTGTCACCACCACTTTGTCCTGTAGTCTCCCTAGGATCTTGATTTTTTGATCTGGTGATGTCTGATGTGTCCTCTTCAGGAGTTGGGCACCCCATCCTGTCTCAGTAATTTCAGGGGTTCACACATGGGAGGCTCAAAAGTATCAGATGCTATCTGTATCTCCAGACTCCTCTGTGCTGCTGCTATGGCAGCTGCTCCTGCTGCTGCCATGTTTCTGCATTTTCCATTCCCTCAAAATGGGCTAAATGTTTGTTATTAATGGAGAGAATTTGATACAGTCATATTCTATGAAAAGATGATTTCTGAATACTGTCATTTTAAACAAGGAGGAAATGAAATCACCAATAAAAGCAGATCATAAATGAATGCTGTTTTGAAATGGGTCTTATCTAAGAAACTATCACTTTGCAGTTTTGAGAATAATGCTTTATACTTTTATACAGAAAAAATGACATCTATCTGAAAATACATTATGCTTTATACCTTTCAGCTATCACATATAATTTGTATCAATTACATGGCATAAAAGGAAGGAAAAGTAATATTTCACACACAAATTGGCTTAGTTAATAGCTCTTTTTTTATTCATTTTAAATGATGTATATATATAATAAGGGAAAATCAAATTAAAAATGAACATAATTTTGTTTTCCAAATTCTATTCTATCCTGAATATTGCTTTGAGTTCTGATATTCTTGGATAATCCAGTCCATCATTTAATACTTTTTCTGATAGAGAATGTCAGAGGAATGATCAGGGAGTGAAAGATGATAAACTGGAATGGATGCAGCATATTCTCAAAGTGACTTGCAATAGATTCAAAAGAATAATTAATAAGAGCTAATACTATTAATTGGATTTAAGAACCTTATATTGAGGATTTTCTGTTTTCTAAATATAAATGCATATATAACATAAGGCTATAAATCTTCCAAGTTTTCACACATTTCAAGTTATATTGATTGTGTGTTTGTTTATATGTTTGTTTTTATGGTCACACTTAGTAGTGCTCTGAGATCACCAAGGTCACTCCTGGTGAAACTCTGGAAGCCATACAATACAATGACTAATTAGGCATCTTATATGTTAGACATATATTTTACCAATTAAGCCATACCTCTAACCTAAGCCTTCATGTTAGGTGTCATTTCATATTTCTTCTTTTTGTGCCTTTGAAGCTTTAAATTTTACCTTAAGCCTATTATCACATAAAACTTAATCTTACACTTTTTATATAAAATAAATATATTTATATACATGGAAAATCATTATCAATAGTAATTATTGATAACCTAGAAAGAGGCTTACTTATAACTATTATTCTGTCCAGGGCTGGAGAGATAGCATAGAGATGGGGCATTTGCCTTGCATGTAGAAGGACGGTGGTTCGAATCCTGGCATCCCATATGATCCCTGAGCCTGCCAGGAGCAATTTTTGAGGGTAGAGCTAGGAGTAACCCCTGAGTACTGCTAGATATAACCCCCCAAAAATATTATTTTGCTTCATGGTTCAGCTAAAACATAAAATAACTTGGATATTAAAATAATAAATTCTAAGGGACTGGAGTATAAGACAGAAGTCAAAGGTCTTGCCTTACAAGTTTTCCCTGGTATAATCTCTGGTATGTCATATGTCCCCTTCTTCTAAGCACTTCTTGGAGTGATCCCTGATTATAGAGCAAGGAGTAAAACATTAGCATCACTAATTATGACCTCAAACTACCATCCCCTTCAAAAGAAAAAAAAAGCAATACAACACCCCCTTCCTTATTTCATATATTACCTTTTATTATATATTGTCTCCTTAAACAAAAAGGCCATATATCAAATTATAAAGAGAAGTATAAATTTATATTCACTCATTTTATAATAAATTCCCCATACTTGCTTCTAAAATTCCCACAATCTATAAAAATGTGTGAGGTTAATTTACTTGAACTTCTTTCTTGGTGTATTTGCATGTGAGTCTTCTGTGTATGTGATGTGTGTGTGTGTGTGTGTGTGTGTGTGTGTATTTGCTCATGCTCTTGAAACAAGGAAACTTTATAAAGTCAGACTGGTGTAGGTGGGTTGGAGGGAAATTAGGGATATTGATGTTGCTAAATATGCACTGAGAACAGTGGGTGATGTACATTCTATGACTGCAACTCAGCCATGAACAATTTTGTAACTACAATGCTTAAGTAAAGTAATTAAATATAAAAAAGAAACTTTAATTCAGCTATTTTTTAGACATGGACATTCCTATATAGTTAAAACATACAATGCCATCTTACATAGTTTATAGCTAAAAACATAAAGAACCAACACGATACAAAGAAAGAAAATAAGCCAAGCTATATATGAATATTTAGAGATGAAAAAATGGTCTTTCTAAATGATAAAGAATGAGAATATATCTCAATGACATTTGGAGTGTATTATAGAATGGACATAGTTTTCTTGGGGTTGAAACTTTATAGAGCGGATAGTACTCTTGCTGTACTCTTCCCTTTCCTGCAAAAGGTTTATTTCTTCAGGCCCAATAGGGTGCCTAGAGCCCCACCAGAAAAGACTCCCAGAGTTCAGAGCTAGGAGTTAGCCCTGACTACCATGAGAACAAACAGTAGAAACTTCTCTTACACATAGGGTCTCATTTTTCTCTACTTCTGAATCCAAGCAAGCTCTGTGGAATATGAAACAATAGCACAGTGGGCAGGGCATTTGCCTGCCACATGGATGATTCAAGTTCAGTTACTGGCATCAAATATGGTCCCCAGTTTTCTAGGAGTAATTTCTGAGTGCAGAATCAGAAGTAATACCTGAGTATCAACAGGTGTGGCTCCAAAACAAAACCAAACAAACAAATAGTGGAAATAATGCTGTGTCAAAATTTAGATTTAAATCTCAAAAGATTGGCTGCATGCTCTTCAAAGCTCTTGCTGCTTTGGTCATCTATGTGTTTGTACTGCATGAGATTGCCTTTCTGCATGCAACATGCAGAAAAGATGTTTGGAGAATATAAAAACTTGGTGAAAATAAAAGTTGCTTACTCAGGTCTCAGCTGTTCCAGTTTCCAGGTAGTAAAATCATCCCAGGAAAGACCTCAAGGAGGAGAAAATTTATCCCTAATGTAAACCATCCAGTGTGCTGATTAAATAATAGTTTTAGCCTTTCTGTTTGAGATCATTTGATAAACAACAAGAGCGAATAGAACAAACAGTATAGGATATAGAGTAACATGGAAAAGTCAAAAGTAAAATTCTCTGTGGTAAGCTGGAGAGTGTAGTTAGAGAAATAAGTATACTAACTATCATGACAATGCTAATGAGAGAAGTAGAATGCCTGTCTCTAATGCAGGCAGGAGGTGGGTAAGGAAGAGGATGGAGAGCATTGGTTGCACTAGTGAAGGGAGGGTGTTCTTTTTATGATTGTAATCCAACTACAAATATCAAAATTCTCTAAAAAGAGATAATTAATAAAAAATACAAAAGACATTGATGGAGTAATAGAAAAATATCATGAAATTTAGCAAAGTGAGAAAGAAGAAAAAGTGTTTTTGTTTTGCACAGTATTGGCACATGAATTATTTACTTTTCTAAACTTTTCTGCATTTTAGGTTATGAATGTCTTTAAGAGTTTAATAGACCATTATTTGGCATCTATGAGATTAAGAACATTTTAGAGAAAATCATATTCTGTATACCTATGTTACATCGAGTTAAAAAGATACAGAGAATGTGAATAATAAATTGAAATTTAATGACATAAGTGATATCTAGCTTTTGCATTCCAAAATTATATATATAATTTATGTATATTATATATTATATTATAAATGTATTTATATTACATAACATATAGTATATATGTGTGTGTAATTTGGGTATCCCAACATCTTCCTTTATTCTTTATTCATTAAGTGATACTACATAGGACAAAAAGCAAAATTTGTTTTTATAATGTAGAATACTTAATTAAAAATAATCTTTTTCATACCACTACTATATATCTCTGTATATATGCCTTCAAAATATACTACCACCTATATATAATAAAATATATATTCAGGAATAAATATAAAATTAGAGAGAGAATACAGGAGAAAATTGAGATTGACTTAGGTGCAAATCAGGTGAGAGATGACTCTCAAAAGCTATAACAAATGCTTTACATATGAGAGCCTTGAGTTGAATTCCCCCCAAATTGCTGAGGCGTAACACAGTCTAGAAAGAACCCTGAGAACCATGTTGGGTAAGTTCTGAGCAATGACAGGTGTGACCCCAAATGAATAAATTGCTCATATATATTTTCTCCAGATTTTGTCCAGTTATTATATTGTTTGGTATCTTAGAAAAATATTAAGGTTGCAAGAATGTCTTTCATTTTTCTTAAAACCCATTGATGAGTGAGACCATTCTGCGTTTTTCTCTCTCTCTGACTTATTTCACTCAGCATAATAGATTCCATGTACATCCATGTATAGGAAAATTTCATGACTTCATCTCCTGACAGCTGCATAATATTCCATTTTCTTTATTCACCACAATTTCTTTAGCCATTCGTCTGTTGAAGGGTATCTTGGTTGTTTCAAGAGTCTTGCTATGGTAAATAGTGCTGCAATGAATATAGGTGCAAGGAAGGGATTTTTGTATTGCTAGAGAATATTCCTAGGAGTGGTATAGGTGGATCGTATGGGAGCTCGATTTCCAGTTTTTGGAGGAATCTCCGTATCGCTTTCCATAGGTTGAACTAGACGGCATTCTCACCTGCAGTGGATAAGAGATCCTTTCTCTCCACATCCCCGCCAACACTGCTTATTCTCATTCTTTGTGATGTGTGCCAATCTCTGTGGTGTGAGGTGGTACCTCATAGTTGTTTTGATTTGCATCTCCCTGATGATTAGTGATGTGGAGCATTTTTTCATGTGTCTTTTGGCCATTTGTATTTCTTCTTTGTCAAAGTGTCTGTTCATTTTTTCTCCCCATTTTTTGATGGGCTTAGATTTTTTTTCTTGTAAAGTTCAGTCAGCGCCTTGTATATTTTGGAGATTAGCCCCTTATCTGATGGTATTGGGTGAATAGTTTCTCCCATTCAGTGGGTGGCTCTTGTATCCTGGGATCTATTTCCTTTGAGGTGCAGAAGCTTCTCAGCTTAATGTATTCCCATCTGTTAATCTCTGCTTTGCACTTGCTTGGAGAGTGCAGTTTCCTCCTTGAAGATGCCTGGAGTGTTTTGCCTATGTGTTGTTCTTCTATATATCTTATGGCTTCAGGTCTGATATCGAGGTCTTTAATTCATTTGGATTTTACCTTCATACATTCTTGCAATAATAATTTTCAGACACAAAAGAGAGAAGGCCTGGAAGTTCCAGCTCACCTCATGAAGCACACCACAAACAGGGATGAGTTTAGTTAGAGAAATAACTACATTTTGAACTATCCTAATAATGAGAATGTATGAGGGAAATATAAAGCCTGTCTAGAGTACAGGTCCGGGTTGGATGGGGAGGAGGGAGATTTGAGACATTGGTGATGGGAATGTTGCACTGGTGATGGGTGGTGTTCTTTACATGACTCAAACCCAAACACAATCATGTATGTAATCAAGGTGTTTAAATAAAATATAAATAAAAATAGATAAAAAAAATAAAATGAGATTCCATTTGATAAAAAAGAAAGAAAAATATTAAGGTATTTCTTATATTTATTACAAAAATAAATCATTGAAAATTAAACAATCAACAAGGTATCATTACTTTATATTTAGATACTCAGAATAAATTGACAAGTTAAAAAATTGTACACAATACAAATTAAAAATGTACAGTACTTGAAGTTAAACTGACTTTTTTAGTCTCCTAAATCAAAAGTGGATCTGAACTGATCTTGTTTACAAAGTAAATTTAAAATCATTTATCTACTAACAACAATAAACATGTCCATAAACCTCCGTAAATTTTATTGAAAAGATACAGACTGTTGATGAAAGGATGCCTTTTCAGTGCTTCGACAGCAATCTATACAGAATAAAATAAATGTTTTGTGGTCTGTTTTGCCACTGATAGTTCAAAATTTCTTCATGGAAAATTAATATTGGATTGATTTTTCTGTTGAGCAGAAGGGCCAACGTTAACAAATAATATGCTTAATAATACAGCTCCTTTTGGGACCTGCAAGTTATTCAAAAGTGCTGAAGCATGGGTGGTACTGTGACATGAAGAATAACAAGAAATACAACAATAAGACTGGCAAGAAATATACAAAGCTGTGTCAGCTTCAGTGTGTATTTTGCCCCCTCTTTTTTTACACAATGAGTAGTTCCTGAAGAGAGTTAATCATTAGATTATCATTACTAGATACATGTACATATGTGTCTTTATCCATTGGCAAAAACCATTATCAGGAACCCAAAACTGGAGACCAGAGAATATGCATTTAGAGTTAAGAGAGAAATGTTGAGAGAAGGCAGTAAAAAATATAATCATGAAATATGTAAAGAAAATAAGAGTATTATGAAGTAAATGGTAATGTATCATAGAAATGTAAGAGAAGAAATAAGGACAGAAGATTCTGATGAGTCACTAGGTGGATCCAGTAATGAGAAAGAAAAACAACGGGTTCATTAGAGTCAAGAATTAAAAATTAAGGATAAGAGTTTTGTATTGATGCAAAATGTAATATTTATTTAAGTTTAAACTGAATATAAAAGGTTCTAATTGTGTTTTAGGGCTTTCTATAATTACAAACTTGTCACTGCTTAGAAAAGAGAACTGAGAAATCACATATGCAATTTGGCAAGTACAGTTACGAGTTTGGCAAAGAAGCATCATCCATAAATACAAATAAAAATATTTTTCAATTTTATAATTTTTAACACACATCAGAATTCATAATATTTTTCAAAGTAACAGTACATGTGTCGCTCCATGCTTGATCCTTATAATCCCCAAAATATTTTTTTGTTTTTTGCCTCAATAAAAAAGCACAGGTTTTAGACCCTATAGAGCATTTACATTGAAATTGCAAATTCCTCCCCAAAACAGATCCATAATTCACTTTTCCTCATTTTTATGAGTGAGTGGTTTGATTTTTCATGAACCTTGTAATTTTTTATTAGGACATGAAGACATCCAAAAAATAAACAAGTTCAGCTAGAGGACTGGTAGTCTGAGAAGGTGCAGAGAGTGATATGAGGATACAATGCAAATTATCTAAATGCACGTGCCAGCAGGGAATGCTCCAAGGGTGGGAATCCAGTCCCTTATTGGCCACCATACCCTAGAGGAAGACAATCTTCAGAGATTATACTTTAACTTTCTAATTCTTTATATTCCCTTACAAAATGTAAGCCCCCACTTGGGCGTAGTTAGTTAATTGGGAATTTGTTTGTTTTCTGCCCTTCTTTCTATGACCAATTATTACTGAACAACAAATGTCCTACATGGCTGCAGACAGTTTGGAGGACAGGTAAGGCTCTAAATCCAAGAGGCATTGAGACCCCATGTACTCATCTTTGTTTCTATATTGTCTTTTGTTTTCTTAATCCTCCTTGCCCCACTGCTTCAGGCATGTTCAGCCAGGACTGGCCTAGTGCATTTTTTTTTCTTGATAGCAAAACTTTCCCTTGCTTCAAAATATACCAATACTTATATAGCTTCAAGGTTGATTGGTCTTAAAATAACTTGATAATATTGAGGGAAGAAAAGAAGAATGGATGCTTAGATGAGAAAGTGACAGATATTTCATTGTTCTATCTCAAATCAGAATTTTAATATTCATCAATTGTAGGAAAATAATATGGATTATTGTAAAAGCCGTATTTTAGATCTTAATACACTTTTGTGTGCTGGATGCAGAAAAAGTTCCTTTTGTGGAAGAATTTTGTATTTCCTACAAGATTTGTTTGGTGCAACTTGTAGAAAATTTCAACACTAAGCAAGTCTGTCTGTAGTTACGGAACCTCCAAGGCTCAGTCTGTATAATTTGCCTCCTAATCTATCTCCTTTGTCAAAAAGCACTATACATGTAACAACCAATTGCTATTGTCTACTCATTTTGCCTTCTACCTTTTAGTAAAAGCTTTTAAAAAAATAAATGAAGAGAAACATGAAGCTTACTATACACACAGAAGATTTCTACCAATGTTGGGAATAGTTAGATATTCTGGTGAACAGTGAAGTTTTGGAATATTGTATGTGTGAAACCCTATTATTTAACCATATTATACATTGTGTGCATCAAGTAAAATTTAGTAAATAAATATCCCAGACAAGGATCAGAGGATGGCATGGGAGCTAAGTTGCTTACCTTGTATGTTTAAGGCGATAAATCAATCCCCAGTACCGTCTATGTGTGTCAAATATAGTTCCCTAGTTTTCTAATATCTGTAACCAGCATGTACTGCAACAAAGAGTATAATTTTCAGGGCATTTGGAGACTGGCCTGTGGTCACTGCAAATAAAGTGTGTGATCCTAAATAAAGAATTTCAAGGGGGGGGGGAGAAAGAATATCACAAAAAGATATACAAGCATTGAAACCAGGAATGGGAGCCCTATTTCAGAAGCTCAAGGGGTCCAAGGTCGTCAGGCTGCAGATTCCCAATGCTGCAAGTCTCATAGGGGGCCATGGGGCTGAGAGCTCACCCAGGGATGCTAACATGTAGTGAATGCCTGACTGGAACAGAGAGAGCGAGGAGAGCGAAAAACAAATGATATGTTTTATTTATCCAAGTGTCTAGGCTTGCCACCACAGCCCAGCAATTTCAGAGAGAAGGAGAGAGAGTTAGATGGAAATTCACCTATTAGAGGTGGCCGGAGGAGATCCAGGTTTAAAGAAGATAAAAAAAGAGAATGGATGCAAAGCAGGCAGAATTTTTCTGATGCTTCATCTCTGGCCCTATTCTCCCACAATCTAGCAGGCATTGCTCTTATCACTATTCTGGGCCCTGTCAACAGTCCAAGTCTCTCTGTTCCAGTCAGGCATTCGCTACATGTTAGCATTCCTGGGTGAGCTCTCAGCCCCATGGCCCCCTATGAGACTTGCAGCATTGGGAATCTGCAGCCTGACGACCTTGGGCCCCTTGAGCTTCTGAAATAGGGCTCCCATTCCTGGTTTCAATGCTTGTATATCTTTTTGTGATATTCTTTCCCCCCCCCCTTGAAATTCTTTATTTAGGATCACACACTTTATTTGCAGTGACCACAGGCCAGTCTCCAAATGCCCTGAAAATTATACTCTTTGTTGTAGTACATGCTGGTTACAGATATTAGAAAACTAGGGGACTATATTTGACACACATAGATGGTACTGGGGATTGATTTATCGCCTTAAGGTTTCACACATACAATATAAAGGCATGACAAGGGGGAGTGTCCAAGGAGCATGTTCAGGTTCAACAGCCATTACAGTGGAGTATCCAAGGGACATGTCTAAATCCAACTGTCAAATGGGGGTATCCAAGGGGCATGCCAAGCATATGGATTGAGCATCACAAGGATTACTGGTGAGAACCCCAACCAAGGATGCAAGCAGAACAATCTGGCATATTATTGACCATCGGTCACTGCAATAAAAAGAAGAAAAGAAAAATAAAGGAAGGAAAAGAGAAAATAAATTAGATAATATACTAACTATCCAGGCAAATAAGCAGTATTTGGAATCAGTTGGAAGAAAACCTTAAACTTCACTTAAAATATACTTTGGAATATAATACTCTGTGTAGCTGGTAAAGTCTAGATCATTTTTACTTTTTTTCCCTTGAGATCTAGAGTTAATTTTATGTGTAAGATATAGAGAAATTAAAGTAAACAAACTTTTTAAAAACAAGTATGGACCAATGAAGAATTATGACTTAGCAGGTAGAAATTAATTATATGTTCAATTTCTCAAGAATAAGGTAAAATGACATTTAAAGTATTCTAAAATGGGTTCATTATACATTGACTTTGAAGAAATTATTATAAAGTTCTAATAATAGAGCAAATCCATTTCATTTAGACTTTAGTTAAATGTGTTTTTGATGTAATAATACATTATCATAATATTCTAATATTTTAAGAATGACTTCAGGTCATGACTAATTAATCTATGGAGTTTTATTAGAATTTAAAACCCTAGAAATAGTTGTGAAAAGAAAAATGATGTTTTAATGACTATTTTAAAACAATTTAGTCCTTAAAAAGATAATGGTCATAAATGTTGAAAATTAAAATGGAAGCATGATGTAACGTTCAAGTTCTTTCATTTGGATTGAGAACTTTTTGTGACACCTAAATAAGTAAGTACCAAGTGAATAATTTATGTAGCATCACATTGTTAGTATTTTCTATAAGTCGATAGTCATAAAAAGGTAAAAGAGTTTTGAATTATTCTGAGTGATAGAAAAATATCTATAATATTTTAGATTGTTTATATCCATTATTATTTACATGATACTCATCAACATTTATAAGATTTTCCAAAATCAATTTTTTTTATTCAAGATGAATTTGAAATCAAAGTATTATTCTCTAAACTTTGAAAAATAACACCATTATTTATTTATTTTTTGCCACACTCACTGGTGCTCGAGGCTTATATTGGGTGTTGTGCTTATGGGTTCCAGGTGTGTTTGGGTAACTATATATAGATCCTAGGATAGGTTAGGCTTCATGAACACATACAGTAAGTGCTTTAACTGCTGTAACTGCTGCTTTTTTATTTTTCTCCCTATAGAATATGCATTTATTCCACATATTAACTGTTCAAAAAATAAACTAAATATCAATATTACTGTTGGCCAGTTCACTCAATAGAAAGGAGTCGAAGGAAATTACACAGACAGCAAATTGTTAACTTTTTGATGGACACAATAACCTTATTTTTAAAAAAGAAATAATTTATGAAATTTCCCAATTTATATATAGCTTGCATTTCATATTGTCAACTTTTATTGAAGTGTATTAAATACATTCAAGTATATATTTAACTCTTTTGAAATATGTACACACTAAAACCAGATCATAGAAACTAACACCTGAATCTATTCTCAGGACTCGACTCAATCTATTTTATTATTATGGATTGTGAGTGAAAAATAGTCTTAACATTTATAATGTCTGGCTATAGTATAAAATAATTATACTTTATGATTCTTTAAAAGCAGATATCAAATTTTCAAGTCCACCTATAATCATTTAGTAGAAAATAAAATCAGTAGTAGATTTTGAAAATTTACCATAGTCACTTCACTAATACATAGCCAATTGATGATATTTTGGGCAATTCTTCAAGTGCATGGAGTAAATAGTTTATAATAACTAATCTTAAACCTGTTAGCAGGTCTATAGGAAATTTTATATTTGCATACATATCTCATACAACAACTTTCATATAGCATAAGAGACTGTAGTAACTTATACAGACTAATGTTAGATTGGTTCATTAATTATGACACCAAAAATATAAAGCTCATCAAATTTGAAGCTCCAGCTGTACTTATTGTTTGTTCTTAAGCATTTATCTCATTACAAGTGAGTGGTTTTGAAAAAGATATCTAATGATCACTCTAAGCATCAATCATATCTTATTATTGTTTTTGTCTTTTGACCTAAATAATATACTTTTTCACAAAATAGTTTTGCTTGAAAACTTAAAATTTCTGGGGCCGGAGCGGTAGTGCAAAGGCATAGGCATCTGCCTTGCCCATACTAGCCTAGGATAGCCGGCAGTTTGATCCCCTGGAGTCCCATATAGCCCCCAAGCCAGAAGCGATTTCTGAGTGCATAGCCAGGTATAACCCTGAGCATCACTGGGTGTGGCCCAAAACACAAAAACAAAACAAACAAAAATAAACTTAAAAATTCACAAAGTGGAATTACTCTATTTAAATTTGTGTTGGATTGTAAATCTGTTTCCTCCATTCCCTGCCTAGTCTCACAGTATTTGGAGTGAAACTTAAAGCTTGAGGTCTTACAGTCTCTGACGCTATATGAAAGTTGTCCTTTGAGATCTATCTATCTATCTATCTATCTATCTATCTATCTATCTATCTATCTATCTATCATCTATCTATATATATTTATATAGATATAAATTTTCTATAGACCCGTTAACAACAGATTTAAGGGTTCACATTGTCTTTGTGGGCCCTATGATTGGTTTCTGAATGGAGAGACAGACAGACAGACAGACAGACAGACAGGCAGGCAGGCAGGCAGGCAGGCAGAAACAGAAACCTACATGGCTTGAAAAATTAAAATGACAAATACGCTGAACTCACAGTATGAATGAGTTCAGTCTTTTGGTTATCGCATCATTGTTATAAAATTAAAAATTATTCTTAAAAATAAAAATATTTTTTAGGGCCCAGAGAGATAGCACAGCGGCATTTGCCTTGCAAGCAGTCAATCCAGGATCAAAGGTAGTTGGTTCAAATCCTGGTGTCCCATTCCCATATGGTCCCCCGTGCCTGCCAGGAGCTATTTCTGAGCAGACAGCCAAGAGTAACCCCTAAGCACCGCTGAGTGTGGCCCAAAAACCAAAAAAAATTTTTTTAAATAGTTCTCAAATTATGAGAATTTTGAACTTTTAAACGCTTATATTAGGGGCTGGAGCGGTGGCACAAGCGGTAGGGCATTTGCCTTGCATGTGCTGACCTAGGAAGGACCACAGTTTGATCCTTAGGCATCCCATATGGTCCCCAAGCCAGGAGTGATTTCATTTTTTTTTAATTTGATACATTTTACTTGCAACTTATTTATCAATACAAGGAGGTGCAAAAACATTACAAGGGCCCCACCTGGGTTAGGGCAAGTTTAGATCCCCCCTTAGGTCATCCCAGCCCCACCTTCTTTGCATACAAACCAGAGCAGTAGCAAAAAGTCTGGGGGTTCCAAGTCTGGGGGTTCCATCCACCTCCCCATCCTCAACGAAAACCTCACGCAGGAGCCAGGAGTGATTTCTAAGCTCATAGCCAGGAGTAACCCCTGAGAATATCTGTGTGTACCCTCCCCCCCCAAAAAAAAAAACAAAACAAAAAATAGCCAAAGCAAAGATAACAGAAAATGCTTATATTCTTTATGTTTCTGTATAAATAAAAGGCCATCTTTTAATTTTAAAACTCCATACATTATTTTTAGACTACAGTACTATGAATCATTATACAATAAGGTAATATTAATAGCATACACTCACTTTCTGTTGGTTATTACAATAATTATCAAGCAGATCTTAGTTCACCTTTTTATAGTACTTGAATATTTATTTTTTTTCTTTGTGCTAGAGAGGAACTCACAACCTTAAATGTACAAGGAAATTAATAGGCAGAAGTATTTGAGTATAAGCCCTGTCTCAACATTTGGCATATGTACTTTCTTGCCACCTATTGTTGAACATATATGTCAATATGCACAGAGATACATTTAAAATCACAAAATTTTCAATATTCTTTGGATTTTTTTGGTCAAATGTTTAGATACTTTAACATTTACCAAATGAATTTTAACTTTTATATATGTCAAATTTGTACTGATACATATTATGTTTTAGCAATCTAGGTCAAATTAGTAAATATAAATTATACTTGGTATCATTTTGTGTGGGGGGGCATCAATTTGAATGTAATAAAGTGAGTGACAAGGTACAAGACTTTCTAATGCCCATAGTGATCTCTCCCTATATAAATATATCTTAAAGCTTTCTGGTATTATAAGGGAAAAGAAATATGTTAATAATTAATCCCTTAATTAAGTATTAATGACAAATTAAAAGAAATTTGACTGCCTTGTTGTAGTATCAGATTTTATTTAAAATGTTATGTTATTCTATTCAATAAAGAATATGATGACGATTTTTAAAATGCAGCATGGTTTATAAAGCAATTAGGATTAAAATTCAGACAAACCAGTAGTGCTATTGTAAAACAAGTCTTTTTCATTTAAAAAAACTCTTGTAGATTTGTAAAATCTAAAAACTCTGTGAATTAAAGGACATAGAGCAGGAAAATTTACAGAAAATATTTTCAATGATTTTTTGAATGACATAATAGAACCTCAATTTACCTGGATAAGTTGGAAGCTTATTATTTTTGGCTTCATAAATGAAAATAACTGAATCATTTTTTTGGATGAGTTCCTAATTCAGATTGGGTACTGGCAAGTATTCTACATGTAAAGTTATTTTAAATGTCCAGTTTAAATAAATCATTCAATTATGGCATTTACTTCTAAATGAAACAGGCAAAAAATCCTTGTTAATCAAAGCCTTTTTTAATCTTTGCCAGGTTTCTTCATGTTTCATTTAATAACTATTTGTTGATTGTTGGTCACTGTTGTAAGCAACAAGACAACACAGAGAACAAAATAGATAAAATCTCTGACTTCTTTGAGCTAATATTTCTGTAGAGAAGACAAATAGTGATATGAGTTTGGAAATAAATACTGTGTGAAAAATTACAGATGATAAAATACTTAGGTAGAAAACGTGAATATTAGATTTGATACATTATTTTTGAGGGGAGTTTCACTGAGAATTAGTTGTGCTTTTTTTTTTTTCTTTTTCATTTTGTTTCTGTTTTGAGGCTACACCTAGCAATGCTCAGGAGTTACTCCTGGCTCTGTGCTCAGAAATCACTCCTGGCAGGCTCGGGAGTCCATATGGGATGTCAGGAATTAAACTGAAATCTATCCAGGGTTGGCTGCGTACGAAGTAAACCCTCTACCACTGTGTTATCACTCTGGCTCCTGAAAATTACAGTTTCTGGTTTATTTGGGTTTTTGTTTGTTTTGGGAGGGGTCACACCCAGTGACACTAGGGTTACTCCTGGCTATGTGCTCTGAAATTGCTCCTGGCTTGGGGGACCATATGGGAAGCCAGGGATCTGCTGTCCATCTAGGTTAGTGCAAGGCAGACCCCCTACCACTTGTGCCACCGCTCCAGCTTTGAAGATTGTAATTTTTAAGTTAGCAAAAAACCATTTGAATACCTGTGGGAAGAAAATACCACTAAGAAAGAAAAGCAAAATGTACAAAGGGCCTGAAGCGTCTGTGTCCACATATTAAAAGTACAAAAAGTCAATTGAATGAATGAAAAGAGAGATATATAGAAGTTCAAAAAGTGAAAAATCAAGCTGGTACAGAAAATTCAGAAAGTTATGTTGATAACAATTTTCATCTTATACCAATGTTTGTAAAAATAACTTAAGGCTTTTATTTTGACTGTGATCTGGTAACGGTTAAATATAATTATTTTCATAATTTGTTGCAAATGAAATGAAATAATGTTAAAGGAATAATCAATAGGTGTCTACTGAAATAATGTTAAAAAAGAAAAATAATGGCTCAGAACATTATGTTGCTGGACCAAAGAAAAATAATTTGATGAATAAGTCAATGCAGAACATGAAAGAAATACTGTGGATGAAATAAATTGAAGAATGAAAACTCCCAGGTCAGTGAGTTATCTTAATGATTTGAACACATGCTTTTCATGTATTGGAGTGCAGGGTGTTGAGTTGAGTTGAATCCTTAATATGCATGATCTACAGGGCACCACCTAAAACTGGAATAGCCCCTGAGCAATGCTGTGATCAAAAACCTAAATGGAAACTAAAGAGAAAGAGAAAGAGAGAAAGAGAGTGAGTGAGAGAGAATATCAAAAAAGGAAAATGTAAATGTCTTGCTCAAATGGAAACAAGTGCTGTATTCAAATGGAAACAAGTATTAATACTATTTATGCACCATTCAATTTTAGAATTTTATAAAAAATTTAGTTATTAGTTTTAAGTTTTTGTGAAATAACAGTATCTTTTATTCAGTACACATATTTTTAAAACATGAGAAAATTTATTAGAAAATTTATTTATAAAGTGTCCTTGAATGTTTTAATAAATTGATAACTATACAATTCATTTTTTTTGTTTTGGGGTCACACCCAGCATGCTCAGAAATCACTCTTGCAGGCTCAGGGGACCATATGGGATTCCAGATTCAAACTACCATCCTTCTGCATGCAAGGTAAATGCATTACCTCCATGCTATCTCTCCGGCATTTCGTTTTTAAATGAATTTGTTTTATTTGTACATTTTTAGGTTTCTCTATCAGTTCTTTAAAGGCTAGAGTTGAACACTACAGTTTGGATTGACTTGCTTATTTACCCCTGAAATTTTATTGAATTCAGTATATTCAGAAATACTGACTTATTATTTATCTATACTATTCACTGTTCTTAGTTCTTTGAAGGCAGAAACTACATTCTTTCCTTAACATGCTAATAACATGCTAGCAATGTCAAGCCACAAAAGATCCTTTTTCTTAGATAAATTAATAAATAAGAAACCATTAAGTACAATACAGAAATGAATCTTACAGTATTTCCTATGATATACATGCTTGATTTGATACAGCCATACACTTTCCTCATATTTTATAATCATAAAAAACATGAAAATATGCCCAGACAGGCAATGTATAGAAAGATGAATTTAACAATTAAGTAAAACATTAAATCTATAAATTTCATTTCTTGATACAAGAAGTTTGATAATATGAAATGCTAATTTTCATAAGTTTGTTAGATCTAAAAATAAAAACAAAAGCTTCAACAATATTCTAAAATTTACTCTAAAATTTATTCTAAATTTATGTACTCTAAATTTATTCTAAAATCCATATAATTGATTCTAACAATATTATCACAAATTATAGTCAAGGAGATTAGACAGGGGGTTTGAGAATATGCTTCATATATTTCTCACCCTGGTTCAGTTCTGTCATCACAGTCCTGCACGAATCTCCAGTATGTTCCAGGAACACTTGGTCACTCCTAAGAACAGCCTTTATAGTACTGGTGGTCTCTGACATCCCAAGAACCAATGCATCCTTCCATCTTCACAAGGAACCAGCAATCTATCAGAGAATGAAAATGGCTGGGAGACCTCCTCTAATTTTGGTTTAGTAATTTTGGATTTAATTATGTTTCATATGTAGATATTGAAATATTAATTAGATCCCTTTGCAGATACATTTTATTCATATTAAAAATTGCGTGGTTGTGATTCTCAGACATTTACTCGATATAGATTATTTACAGTAATTAATAATATAAGCAAAATGTTTGCCTGGATGAAATTCATAATCTAGGATAAATAGAAGTTAAATGGTAAGAAGCAGACATGTTAAAATATTAATATCAATTAAATATAATATCTATTAATATATGAAATAATAAAATGGCAATTAATGATTAACAACTATGAATAAAACATCTGTGAGAACTGGTAATACTTGAGAAAGGGGAGGAAGGATTTTATTTAGAGTGATCTATTTGGTAATAATACAGAATTATTACCAATAATAAAGACAAATAGGTCAAATACAACTTGAAATACTAATTAAGACAGTATGTTCTCAAATAAAATGTGATTCATTGTAAATTTCTAATTTGGGGGAGGGCATTGTTGGGCCACATCCGGCTATACTCGGATTATTTCTGACTCTGCTCTTAAAAATCGCTCCAGGCAGGCTCAGGGGACAATATGGGATGCCAGGGATTGAACCATGGCCCTGTGATAGGTCGGTTGTAGGAAAACATATTAATTATAGAGTCCTTGATGATGGGATGGTGGGATGAAGGGATGGAGAGAGAGAGGCCTTTCTCTACCAACCTCGGCCCTGTACCTGCAACCCCTCCAGCCAGCATGGTGAGGAAATGATCCACAGGAAGTCAGATTTCAGGAGACAGCAACTTTATTAAGGTCCTAGCCACCAAGTGTGGCTCCTCAGCTTCTTAAACCTTTTAAGCCTGCTCCATAAGTAGCCCTGCATTTAAGACTGTCTCTACCAGCCACCTCTCTTGCTGAAACCTCTCTCAATCCTCCCCTAGAATCTCTCCCAAATCTATCCTCCTCTTTCCCCAGAAATCGCTCTTAGCTTGGGGGACCTGACTTGGGGCGCTGGGGGATAGAATCGTGGTCCGACCTAGGCAAGAGCACACAAGCCTTAAGGCTTGTGCCAATGCTCTGCCCCCCACAAATATATTTTAAAAATAATCTGATCTAAGTGCAAACCTGCTATATGACTTGAATTTATAATAACAACAAAATTAACCCATTCTACATAAGAATTCCATTTTACAAAAAATATCCAAATGTCTTTCAATTCCTCTAATAACCCTATGTTTAGACCCTGTGTAATAACCCATTTCATGAATAAGGAAATAGTTGTCAAGGAGTTTAATTTTATGTGTGATAGTCACAGATGGAGAAAATCCTGGGCTAACCTTCAAATATAAGTGTCTCATTCTAAAGGAAATGGGGTTTTCTAGCCTGTCAAGTTTTCCCTTATTGCATGCAATATTTAGTTGTGCCTAAAAGCATGGAGATAGTTGTTTTTATACTCTCCTTTTTAATGATTTAAAGTGGAAACAGTTGGATTTAAAAGGAAATGTTGTTAATCTCTTTCTTTTTTTGTACAAGGAGTAAACTTTCCTTTAAAAGCATCCCTGAAATAGAGGCATCTTCCCTTGATTACATCTTGATCTACCAATTCATCTGTTACAACTGTGAGCAGACTAGGAGGCTACCTTATCTTTCGACTAATGTCTCAGCTTTGTCTTTATCTAATTAAAACTGCATTGCAAAATAAACCTTTTACATATTTTAAGAGTATGCATTTTGGGGTATGGTCTTTTTGTGTAGTGTTTGTTTGCTTCCAATCCACCAATCTTCATCATCATATAGATGAGTCACACCTCTGAATTTCACTAGCAAACACAGTCATTGCACATCTGCAATGGATATCAACCGAGTACACTCAGTTCCTCACATGAGTTCTCTTTGGGTACCATAAAAGAGCTTCTAAATAGCCACTAATGAGGTCTGATGTATCCCCTGAGATTACATTTGTGCACACAAATAGGACAAAGTAACCATTATATAAATACTTCAGTTACTGGAAGCACTCCAGTATTATTTAACCCACAACTTCAATACATTAATTACATGGCACCCCCCATGAAGTATGCAAGTGCTTTTATTTCCACAGGCAAACCAAAGTAATTAAGCTAATTCTAAGTAAATTAAATGAAATGAGGTTGCAAAGGGAAGTGAACAATACATTTGCCAAGATTAGAATTAAGGATTTCTGATACCCATTTTTAAAACTCAAACTGTGGTCTCATGGACTCTACAGACCTATGCATATTATTTAGAAGATATAATACGTTTATAAGATCAACTTAATTTTTTACAAAAGACTGTGGTTGATAGAATCAATATTTCAAGGGATGAACAGGGTACTTTGTAATCCAGAGCAGTTATTGTGTAATTAATGCAATATTTTAAGGACTTTATGAGTATAGATTGAGGAAAAGAGAGTTATTTTATTCTAGTTGCAGGGAGAACTCCCCCACTGTTCCCAGAAGCTACTACTGGTTCTGACTCAGGAAGAACTGCTGGCAGTGCTCAGGAGACTATACTCAGTATTAAGAATAGAACTAGATTGACCTCATGCAAGATAAAGTTGTGCTATTTCTGTAGTCCTAAGAATGCTATTTTAAATTTAAGGAATTGGGTTCTACTATAGTGAATAAATTAGTGAGTGAGAGAGAGAGAGACAGAGAGAAACAGAGAAATATATAGAGAAAGAGAGAGTGTGAGTTTAAGCCATTTGGTGGTATTCAGGGCTCACTGCTAGCTCTGCACAACGAACCTCTCCTGGTGGTACACAATGCTTTTATGCAGTGCTTGGATTTGACTAGAGTTAGCCACATGCCAACCAAGTGTCATAACCTCTGCTCTATTGCTCAGCTCCATAAAATATTTTTTATAATGACATCTCATGAAATGTTCCATTAATGTTCTCCTCATAAGATTACTTTCATTTCATGATATTTCTATTAAAATAGTAAATTTAACACTGGTGAAGGGATCAGTGTTGAAATATTGTATGTTGAAACCTAATCATGAATAACTTTGTAATTTTATTGTAACTAAGTTTTTTTTTTAAAAAAAAGTAGATTTTAATGTTCCTGTTTATTATCAGTGATCATTTTATGGCACATTTTGGAGCAAGTTTTAGAATATTTGCATAGAGTGTCTTTATAAATACATATATTTTGCTTATAGTGATTCTAACATGAAAGGACAAACTCTTAAGGAGTCTAAAATTTAAACATTTCCATGTAATTCGGCATCAATAATTTCATATACATTTTGCTTTTCCTTAAATTCACCTTTGGAGGCAAGGGCAAGAGAAAAAGGAGCTAAAGATGCAGGCACATAAAATGTCAATAATAAAATAATAACTAATAACCATTATTAATATTATTAATACTATTTAATAATTATTAATAATAAAATTTAAAATTTATATGTGGACCTTCAGGTTTCTCAGAACCTTGTCATGAAAATATGTTCCTTCCTCCGTTGTAAGTCCTTGACTCTGTCATATATCAATTTTCTATATATGTGTGAGCTGTATTTATTAATTATGAGCTATTTGAGCAAAGGCAATGTGGAAAAGTACTATAAGAAATAGAAAAATGTATCTCATGGCAGAGCAAAAGAGAAGTCTTGAGATCACATATCAGAGAGCACTAGGACTACCAAATTTCTGATAAAGGTGATTTGATTATAAATTCCAGCCAGTTACTGTGAAATACTCAAAAAATTGAACTCCACTCTGTATCACCTTTTTCCACAGTAGGCCTGAAATATGCATTAGCTGTATAATTAGATGATAATTATACATGTAACAAATGAACAAGAATGCAGTGGTCTGAATCAGCATGTATGATTTGAATAAAATACAATACAATCAAATTCAACTTGCTATGCATATTTATCTTTATTAGTCAACTTCTTAAAAACCCATATCCAAAACCACTCTCTCATCAAAATCCCTGTACTCGGGGCTGGAATGGTGGCACAAGCAATAGGGCATTTGCCTTGCACACACTAACCTAGGATGGACTGTGGTTCAATCCCCCAGTTTCTCATATGGTCCCTCAATCCAGGAGCAGTTTCTGATTTCTGAGTGCATAGTCAGTAGTAACCCCTGAGTGTCACCAGGTGTGGCCCAATAACCAAAAAAAAAAAAATCTCTGTACTTATGCCCTTGGTGTACACTATACCTCCATCAAATATTTCTACTTTTATCATCACTCTGTTTTGTTTTAAAATTCATTCACCACAAAGAAAAAAACCTGGTATTTAGGTGGAATCCAGCCTGGTATTTCTTTTAATATCTGAAAGAATTGATTCTCACTCAAACCAGGGTTCTGTAACTTCCCTATCAGAGTGACAGGGGTAAAATCATAATCCCAGTAGATAAAGAAATCTAGGTGTCTTAGCAATTTGTAAGACTTGACAAGGCAATTGTCCAGTGAACGAATCTCACCTAGGTCTGCTTTTACTCTGTGACCTCCCATTCTATATTCTCTCGTGGTCAGCATATTATCTATACACTACAACACCAAAGGAAACAAAAGCACACATGAATGATACTAAATAAAATTAAACTACACTCATTTGGTCTGGAGAGATAGCTCAAAAATGGTAGAACATTTGTTTTGAATGCAGAGGTCCAGTTTTAATACCTGACACTGCATGGTCACACAAGCACTGTTGTTGAGTGACTCCACGGCACTAAGCTCTGAGTAGCTCATTTAAAGTACTGATTGTGGTTCAATCTAGCAAGAAAGACCAAAAAAATTAATTAATTAATTAAAATAAAAACCTTCACAATGAAATAAATTAACATTATCAATCAAGCCACCTACTAATCAAAGATTTTTGCCATAATATCCTCAATAATGGGTTAATGTTCAAACTTTATAAAACTACTTAACAATAGCAAGAAAATAATATAACTAAAATAAACAGACTCTAGAGAAATATACTGACACATCCCCAAATAGATAACATAAATGACTAACCCCAAATAGATAACATAAATGACTAACAGGTACATTAAAATATGTTTAACTTTATTTGTTAGAGAAAAGGAAATAGTTCGATAAGGTAGCTTGTTCATGCCTATAAAGAATTAGGTTTATACAAAAGACTAGAAACAAGTGTCAAGGATGCAGGAACAAAGACCCCTGGCACAATACTTATGGGAAAGGATACTGGACCTGACACTTTGAAATGCAATATATATGATTACAATATATAATTTTGTATACAATATATATGGTTCCTAAAATTTCTTTTTTTAATATAATTTTTAGTTTTGGTCATAGTGGCTTACATATTGTTGACAATAATATTTTAGATACATATTAACATAAAATCAGGAGGATTCCCATCACCAAATTGTCCTCCCTACACTTCCATTCCCGTCCTACCTTCCATATTCTCCTCCCTCTTCCCCAGGGCTGCTAGAATAGGTGGACCTCTCTGTGCCTTGCTTACAAGTTAGTGGTCTTACACTGGTTTGGTTTTGGTACTTCCCTCATTTCCCACTCTAACTGGGACTAGATAGTTCTAGTTATGTGGTTTTGTTAGAAGAAGAGAAAAGTAATAAACTGGAGTAAAAATAAAAAACGCCGGGCCCGGGAGATAGCATGGAGGTAAGGCGTTTACCTTTCATGCAAAAGGTCATCGGTTCAAATCCCGGTGCCCCATATGGTCCCCCGTGCCTGCCAGGAGCAATTTCTGAGCATGGAGCCAGGAGTAACCCCTGAGCGCTGCCGGGTGTGACCCCAAAACCAAAAAAATAAATAAATAAAAAAATAAAAAACGCCAAAAATGGGCGGAGTCCTTCTAGAGGTTCTCATCATTGATTTGAGAGACAAAGGGGAAAAAGAAGGTGAAATAACTCAACAGTACAAAAAGAAGTGACATATAAAATATCCAGTGAGCGCTCCAACAATAAAGATAAGCACCACATAAAAGTCATGGTCTTGAGATAAAAAAACATGGCTGAGCACATAAAGAAAGAAAGAAAAGAAAAATAAATAAATAAATATAAATGGAGACAATAACTTCAATAACCACACCAAAACAAAGAAATTGGCAAATAGTAGATAGACAAATACAAAAAAAATGTTGGTTCCTAAAATTTCTAAGAATACCAAATAATATATCTATTTCAATACTGTCACTTAATCAAAGAACAGATTAAAGGCACATGAGAAACTCTATATTCAATGAAAAATCTCTATGAGAAATAGTTGTTATGCAAGCAACCTTGTCATTAATAGGTAAACCTTGTCATTAACTCGTCATTAATAGGTAAAGGGAAAAAAACATAGTGCCTATTTATAAAGAAATACTATGCAACTATAAAATAATGAGATCATTCTAGGTGTAATAACGTGAACAGAAATTTAAACTCTGATTGATGATCTATAAATGACTCTGAAATAAGTCAAATGGTCAAGTTAAATACAATTTACTCATAAATCGAAGGTAAAAGAAAAAAGTCAAGTAAGAAAATAAAATAAAAACAATATCATATATTATACAAATAAAAATGTTATTAAATTATTGGAAGGACAGTGAGCTACCATAGGACCTGGCAATCCCACTTTTAGATATCTAATCTCAGGACATAAAATCTTTCATGCAAAAGGATATATACACACCCCACTATTTATTGCAGCTGTCAGTACAATAGCTAAACTTGGAATCAACCTAGATGTCCAAAAACAGATGAGTTAATCATGAAGATGTGATCCATATATACAATGGAATACTACATAGCTATAAGGAATGGTGCAATCATGTAATTTGCTGTAACATGGATGGAACTGAAAAATATTATGTTAAATGCAGTAAGCCAGAAGAAGGATAAATACAGAATAATATCACTTATATGTGGTATTTAGAATAACTGCATGCAGAAATGCAATGATCTAATGGGAATCTTGAACACTGTTGGCCCAAGAGTATAGCAAGAAGGAAAGAAATTGAGTAGATGAGGATTAAAACAAATTTGAATGGGAGTAAGGCTCATTGGTGGTGTTAAAAATAGGTCAGGGGGCCGGGCGGTGGCGCTGCAGGTAAGGTGCCTGCCATACGGCGCTAGCCTTGGACGGACCACGGTTCTATCCCCCCCGTTTCCCATATGGTCCCCTGTGCCTGCCAGGAGCGACTTCTGAGCGCATAGCCAGGAGTAACCCCTGAGCGTCACTGCGTGTGGCCCAAAAACCAAAAAAAAAAAAAAAAAAAAAAAAAATAGGTCAGAACTAAATATCTAAGCCAAAGACACAGCAACAGAATCAAGAGACTGAAACTTTAACTATCTAAACTTAAACGGGCCTACTTATTGGCAGGGAAGTATAAAATAAAAATATTAATTCATAAATTAGTGTGACTGTTGAAGAAACACTCAGCCCCAGGCACAGTGTTTCTAACCCCTTAGGCAGATGGATCTGATAAGGCAAGGAAGTGGAGGAGGAATAATACATCAAGCAGTTAGTATAAGATTTATTATTCTACTTCTACTTTATGGCCGTTCTCTGTCATATGTTCTCTCTACGCCATGCTGCCTATGCCCCCAGATCTTTCTTTCTGGAGCCCCAAATCAGACTCCTTTCTTTATTCAAAACAACTCCCAACCCCAGGTCAGGAAGGGTAAATTAGATACAAGAGTAACTATCTAATGACTTTTTACATCTCAAAGAAAGAGGTTAGGAAAAAGGAAATTTGGGAGAAGGATTCACCTTACAGGGAGGGGGCAGAGGAGGTGGTGGTGGTAGTGGTTTGGGATACACTTGAGGAACAGTGGTGGAAGAATTTCTACACTGGTGGTGGGGATTGACCCTGATTTATTGCATATCTGAAACCCAATATTGAAGGACTTTGTAAATTACCATGATTTTAATAAAATAAAATAAAAGTTTTTAGGCCCCACCAAGAGATGCTTGGGGCTTATTCCCAAATTGTAGAGTAGAAATGGATTGAGCCAATTACAAAACAAACAATCTATCTACCATTCTATTCTGCCCTAAAAAGGATACATTTATTGTGAAATATGGAAACTAGATTTTTAGCAGTTTTCATATAGGTATAAACTTAGAACTGAAATTTATAAAATGCTATTAACCAAACTGACTTTAATTTTTTTTATTTATAAACTTAAGTAAAGGGCCAACTCTAAAAGCATATTTTAATTTAATTTGGAGAAACTGGCCCTGTGCAGAGCAATGTTTTCAATTAACTATATCTGAATCTTGAGACCTAGAAATAAACAAGTATAGTTGAAATAAAATTATATGGCTTGAGTCTAGGCAAGGTTCAGAACAGCATATTTCAGTCCTTTCAAAAAAACATACATTTATGAAAGAAATAAGTGTTTATTGTGAATATATTCTAGTAAACATAATTAAAATATGAACCAGCAAATAATCTATGCATAATATTTCCTGTTATTTTGTCCTTTTCTAAGACTATTTCACACTTTCTACCAATCCTTAACAGAGTAAAAGGTATCTAGAAATGAGAGCTCAGTTTCTACCTTCAGATATTTAAGAATACTTTGCTCAAAGAATAGTGATTTCTGTATTGTGCTAGACAACTGCTACTCTGATTGGCTCTGCTTAAAGATGCTGAGCCCATGCTGAGAGCAAATGTTGCAAATCTCAAAGTCAACACAAGTGCAAGATACAGAAGTGCTAAAATAAACAAGCTGGTTTTTTTTTTTTCTCCCCAAAGTCTCATCCAAAGACGGCATGGGACTTATCAACTGTTTGGGCAACAATAGCCTTTGGTTCTTTAAATTTAGCAGAAAGGAAAAAACAGAGGGGAAAAAAAAATCATATTCATTAACTTGTCAGCATGTGCGTGGTAGTTGCTAGTGAAGAAATAATAGATTGTGAAGATGAACTTCTTTGTAAACACCACTCAAATTATTTTCAGTACTAGTACATTATTTTGACTGGTTAGGCCACAGGGATATATATAGTAAACACAGAAGTGTCTCTTAATTACTTCTTTTTGCCACAGAAGCACAAATAGTAAAGTCAATTTTTCATGTGACCACATGTATAAAAAAGAAAACTAATAAAAGAACAAAAGTAATTGTTACTAAGTATAGCCACCTAAATCTAGGGGCAAAATACTAAGATTTTTTTTTTTTTTTTTGGATTTTTGGGCCACACCCAGCAGTGCTCAGGGATTACTCCTGGCTATGAGCTCAGAAGTCGCTCCTGGCCTGGGGGACCATATGGGAACCCGGGGATCGAACCGTGGTCCATCCTAGGCTAGCTCAGGCAAGGCAGGTACCTAACCTCCAGCGCCACCGCCCGGCCCCAAAATACTAAGATTTTATAGGACAGAATCATTATCAATAGTTTCTTTCTCATCACACCCCAAATTTCCCTTGTTTTACACTCGATCAATGTACCTGAAAAGGTGATGACTAAATATAAAAGAACTAGCAAATATAGAGATGAAAAGATCAATATATTTCACTATTTAAAAAAAAGTGATAAAAGGCAAAGTTCTTTCCTTGCCTCCAAAAAATTTTATCTCAAGTAATTTATTTGTACCAAAATGGCTAAACAACAGGTGAATTCTAAATAAACAATAAAAACCTTCTTGGGATTGTAGGCATATTATAGCAGATAGGGTATTTGCCTTAAATTTGGTCTAAAAGGAATTTAATCCCTGGTATTCCATATGGTCCCAAAGTTCTACCAGTAGTGATCCTTAAATAGAGTGAGGAGTAAAGCCTGAGCATTAAAGGGTGTGAGCCCAAAAGAAAGCAATAATAAATACATTTTAAATAATAAAAACCTCTTAAAATATATAAATGACATAAGGATTTCCAGGGTGATAGTAAGAGCACATAAAAATGAACTCTCTCGAGGGCTGGAGAGACGGCATAACGGTAGGGTGTTTGCCTTTCACGAGGTTAACCCAGGAGATGGTGGTTCAATTCCCAACATCCCATATGTTCCCCCAAGCAAGGGGCAATTTCTGAGCTCAGATACCAGGTATGCCCATGAGCGCCGCTGGATGTGACCCCTACCCCAGAAAACAAAAAGAAAGCAAAAATAAACTCTCTTTCCTTTTCCCCTGCACTTTTTACAATGAATGTTTCTCTCCACTTGCTGTGAATTAATATCTTGCCCTAAGTGATGGATCATTTGGTCAAATGTAGGCATTTTAGTAGTTGACAAGAAACCTGCGAATTAATACGAAAACAAAAACAAAGAAAATTAAACCTGATCAATATTTTCACTAAACACATTTTTTTTTCATCCTTAACATTGGTCATGAAAAGATCAGGACAAGATACCTGGCACTAAAAAATAAAACAAAGAGGGAAAGAATTAAAGATCAAGGCAATCGAAGCAAAGATTTTTCTATTTTAAAAAAATGTTAACTTGATGATATGATAACCTCTATTTCCGGTGAAAGATTCACAGAGGTAGGCATAAATAGAGTAGGGATTAAAGGGACATCTCCAGGCAATCTGGCTAAATACAGCAGGTCATTAAATCGTGTCCTTATAGGAAAAAAAAAAAAGAAAAATTATGCAAGTAGCAAGCACTTAAAGGGCAGACAAAACCTTACAAACACTCCTGGATACACAGCAACTTCTCTTGACCTCTTACCTGTCTGTGAATTTGCAGCCCTGCGAACATGGTGGGAGAACAAAGAAAAGTCAAAAGGACAATGAACAGAAGGTCTTGAGTGGCAGGCAGTGGATCCAGACCTGCGACAAACTGCAGAGCTGACCTTGAACCAGGAACGTAGCTGAGTACTGAACAGGTCTGTCATTGGAAAGAAGGCAGTAGAGTACAGCGCACAGGAAGCAAATAGAAAAATTTGGGTGAGATCTAGAATGACCTACTTAAGCTGCATATAATAAGGAAACTTCCATCTCATTTGGGCATTTTTCTGCTAATTTTACAAACACTAACCAAAGGTCCCACATTCTTGAGCAAAATTTAGTTGTTGGTTAGCAGTATTATGCCTTCAGGTTATCAGAGCCCTTTCTGGGTAATGTCACCAGCAGCATCTGAAAGGTCAAAATGGTTACAAGTTTTAAGGAGATCTTAAGAAGCTAGAAAATACTTGACATAATAGGGACAAAACTCATTAAATCCAAATAACTTGACAAATCAAATTATTTATCCCACTGAGTGTGTTCGTTTTACCTCTCTTCAGTCTATAATCCAACAGGTGAAAAACAAAGGAGTGAATGTATGGTTGATAACACATACAGAAAATATAAGAATATTTTCAGGCAAATGTGCAGATTTTATTTTCAAAATATGCCATCGATCAAATCTTTAGATGACTAACTTCTAGATGTTTTCAGCCATTAAGATCAAATTTTATAGTCAAAGAAAATGTATCTGGTTCCTGTAGTTTCAATTTTATTTGACTTTATTTTCTCTCTCTTCTCCATTCCCTTCATCTTTCTTGATATTTTCTGTTGGGATGAACAGGTGTTACAAGCACACCTGACTGGGGTTCCACATCAGATGAAGCACTCCTTAAATTGTTGTGCTTGTGGGGCCCGGGAGATAGCATGAAGGTAAGGCGTTTGCCTTTCATGCAAAAGGTCATCGGTTCGAATCCCGGTGCCCCATATGGTCCCCGTGCCTGCCAGGAGCAATTTCTGAGCATGGAGTCAGGAGTAACCCCTGAGCACTGCCGGGTGTGACCCAAAAACCAAAAAAAAAAAAAAATTGTTGTGCTTGTATAGTTACACAGAACTCACACACCACTCTTTACATGAAACATGAATTCTAGTTATAGACTCAATTGGATCATGCAGTCCATGTTTATATGCATGCCACTGCTACATTTCCTACACGAGGTACTTGCTCATCTTTTTGAATTCTACTGCTCTTCAGCGTCATATCTCCGTCCACTTTGTGGGTTTTGCACACACCTGGCTGTGGTCCAACTGGAACTCACTTGCATACAAAGGATTGTATGTATCAGCACTTCTTTTTTTGTTTTGTTTTGTTTTTTTTTGTTTTGTTTTGTTTTTTTGTTTTTTTGGGCCACACCCGGTGACACTCAAGGGTTACTCCTGGCTATTCGCTCAGAAATCGCTCCTGGCAGGCACGGGGGACCATATGGGGAACGGGGGATTGAACCGCGGTCCGTCCAGGTTAGCGCTGGCACCTTATCTCCAGCGCCACCGCCTGGCCCCGTATCAGCACTTCTTGGTTTGAAGAGCAAATCTATCAGGATCATGCTCTGAGCATGAAACTATACCAAAAATCAGACTTGTATGTATAACTTACAAGACATATGTTCTAAATCACTGAGTAATTCTTATTGCGCTTCTCAATACTTTCATTTATTTATTTTCATTTCTTTTGTTTGTTTTTGAAAGAGGGGAGCCACACCCTCTGGTTCTTACAGGATATTCCCCTATAAATGGGAATGACCCTGGCACCACTTGGGGACTGCATGTGGTGTCAGGAATTGAACCAGCATAGAGTCACACGTAAAAAAAGGAAATAAAACTTAAGCCCTATTACTGTCTCTACAGCCACCACATAGTTCATATTTATAAATCTCTGAGTCCATATATGTTACCAAGGCCCAAGGACCACTAGTTTTCAGCCATCAAACATGATTTGTTCATTTCTTACAGATTTCCAAAATATAAACATTCATAGAAAATTGAAACAAAAGAGAAATAAATTTTCTTGTTCAAAATTCTACAACCAGGAATTTTTATTTTTTTTTTGCCTCCAAAACCATTGCTCTTCCTACTATCCCTCAGTAGCTCATACAAACTGCTGTACATACAAACAGTGCAGATTGTAACCTTCAGTCTAGTGGATTTGTTTTCAGTGGTGGGGAATGTTGTTCTAAAGATGAGTCCAGGAGGAGGCCCCAGATAATTTCTGAGCAGAGCATGCAAAAGAAAATTAAGATAGAAGGAACTGCCTAGAGACTCATTGTTTCTTTCCCGTCTTTACCCATAAATTGTGCTACTCAACCTGAAGGCAAAATAGAAATTACTATTTTAATTACTTTAAACAGTGGCAGTAGATTGTGTGCTCTAACGTTCTGTTACATCATGTGTGACTTCATTGATGATAGAAAAGAGCAGCACAGAGTTAATTTTTTTTAATTCACACATAGTCTCTAGAGAATGTAATAGCTAGCACATCCTTCTGAAATCCATTCTCTCTTTCTACTCGTCAAGGGCTCTTATGTTAATGTCCTCTTTTCCAATGATTTCGTTTCATTAAAGGTTAAAAAAAGTATTCAATTACTGTGTAATATTTGATTTTGTTCAATAATTAGACACTTGATAGTTTGCTTTCCTAATTTGTCCCCTCTTTGTGTTTTGGATGTGCCTTTAAATTTCCATACTCCCAGGATACAAGCTAAATTGGCTAACTGTATATATTTATGTGATATATAATATAGTATAACTACATGCAGTTTAAAATATAGTTATGCAGATATATATGTAATATGTATATAGTACACATATAAATATTTTCAGGCAAATGTGCAGATTTTCTTTTCAAAATATAACATTGATTGAATATTTAGATGCATGAATTCTAGATGTTTTTAGTCATTACCAAATTTTATGATTAAAATATTTATTTTCTATGATGATCTGATTCCTGCAGTTTCCATTTTATTTGGCTTTATTTTCTCTCTTCTCTTTATTTTCTTCATATTTCTTGAATATGCTGTAATTTGAGTTTCTTTTTGTTTTGAGATTTCACTCATTATTACTCACTGCTTATTCCTGGCTCTGTGGTGAGGGATCATTCCCAGTAAACTTGTGACCTTTTCAGTGTCAGGAGTCAAACCCTGGTCATCCAAGAGCAAAGCAAATACCCTACATCAATGGTCAGTCACTATGGCTAACTCCTGCTGTATTTTTTTTATCTATAGTTTCCATTGGAATCAGAATTTTGTCCTCCGAATATACATATATTGACATCATCTTAATACATATGTTGACTTTTCAGCAATGGTTATAGTATAGGCATTGTGTTAATTGGATTTTGATTTTAGAATATTAAATTGGTGGTTTTAAACTTTATTTCTTTGTGGAGGAGTTATTCCAAGAAATGCTCAAAAGGCTGAAGCCACATTCCCAGAGATTCTTGATAAACTGGAACAACAGTTGAATGAGAGGGCTTAGGGATGGCCTCACACTTTACTTATTTTTACCTTTACCTACAACTTTTCATTTAAATTTTAGATCTTAAACATCTTAACTTTGATGTTTCTTTGTTTCTCAGGTTCACCTCCAAATTAAATTTAGTATATTTCTTCTAAAGTTTGTTTATGCTTCTGAATTCTTTCCATGTTCAATTACTTTGTCCTTCCTGGGTTATCTAAACTAGTTTGATTCCATTATTGTCTATTTTCATTTATTTTGAACTTCAGACCATCCTAAGGTTCTTCAATCCTGCCTCTGTTTATAGCTGTAGTGTCAGGGTTTAACATTTTTGATACAAGATTAGATAAATAGCTACTCCTAACACTTTAAGCTCTAGTTTTTAATCCCAATTTTATAAACAATAAAAATAGGGGAAAATGTAACTGAGAAAATATGCAAGGTGGTAGCTTATCTGTCCAATAAATGGTAGAAATAATAATACAACATATATAAACTAATCCCTGATACATAGATAAATTATTTGAGTCATCATCACTTTGACAATGCTAAAATAAAATTTCCCACATCGTTAAAAATAACATAGGCCGCACCAGCTATGATTGTACAATTTTGTTTTCCAATGTATTTCATGAGCCAAATATTGATAAAATGTTATTTAATTACAAAAATCACATATGTACTGTTTTAATTTTTATGGTGAGTTGATATTTGTTTATAGCATTGGGATGCATTGAGTTGATTGCAACATATGAAATAGTTATCAACTTCCTAAAGAGAATAAACTAACAAAAGTCAACTATTGATATGTGTGGTCATTGGGCCTGTGAATATGGTACACATACATGTGGCTGCATCCACCCTCTTGAGATGTGAATTTTCCCACTTACATGCTGTCTTGTGTACTGAGGCTTTCTCCACCTTTGGAGAGGCTGAGTTGTCACTTAGTGACATTATTTCTTTTCTTATCTACTCCTTTCCCTTCCTCAGTATTTTCAAATAAATTCTGTTTTTACTTTTAAATAGTTAAATATTTTACTGTACTTTAATCTATTAGAAAGATCAAATTTTACCAAAAAATTATCCCTATTCATGAAAAATGACCATCATTTAAAAATATTTATTTTGAAAAGATTAAGAGAAAAGACAAGGTAACATTTTAATATTACTGATTATCGTCATTGAAAATTTTAGTTGTATATGAAAACTTGTAAAGTTTGAAGGACTTACAAACTTCTAAACATTTCACTAAATATTAAGACCTTAAGGTTTTCACTCTCACCTCACAACTTCCTGGTAATGGACCTCATAATTCATGTCAGCAGGGACTGCTCAAGAGGCTTGTCATGGCCTTGCAATGTCATTCTTCAATTTACTCATGTGTTCATTGTGTAGTAAGGAATAAAGTCTTGCAGGTGCACACATAATACTTATAAAGATTATAGACTATATTGTAAAATAAGTTTTTAATGGAAAAATATTTGGTTACAAATTTGTAGCCACCAATACTATCCACTACGCTATTATACAAGGCTAAATTTGAAGTAGATATTCATCTTAAACATATACACATATATACATATAAAACTCTTACAATATTATAACATTTCAGCTCAGGCATATTAAGCATAAAATTTGAAGTATATTAAAATGATTATTTTAATCATTTAAAGATTTATTGATACCTGCATTATAAAGCATAGTGTTAATGTTTATCCACACCTATCAAAAGTTTCCAGAAATATTTCCAACCCTAGCTTTTCTTTTACTTTTTTTTTGTTTTTGGGTGGTGCTCAGGGGTTACTCCTGACTCTGCTCAGAAATTGTTCTTGGCTAGCTCAGTGGACCACATGGGATGTCAGGAATAGAACCCAGCTCCATCCTGGGTCAGCTACATGCAAGGCAAATACACTATTGCTGTGCTATCTCTCCAGACCCACCAATTCTAGTATTTTCAAATCATTCCTTTAGCTTCCATGAAGACTCCTCTTTATATATCAAATATAAAGTTTAGGTTGAATATAAATATACAGTTTCAAATATACAATATTGTTTACTAATATTCCTTGAAGCTAACCTTATTCTGACTTTTCTTGTGACTTTCAGGTTAGGAAAGGACTTGAAGGCAATATCAGAAATAAGAGTTTAAGAATGCTATTTTCCTGCTCTTTCTATGTCATTTGGAGGTCAGTCAGATGGCATCATAAAAGACAAGGTTCTATCTAATAGTCATAGCAATGTACATTATTAGAATGGAGCAGGATTAAGAATAATAGTAGAAAAACATAATGAAAAGAGGGTACTCTGAAGATTTAAAGATGCTCTTGCTAAAGTAACTACGCTGAAAACTCTAAAAAGGCTTTACAAGCGAGGGATGTTCCAAGATACCTGAAGTTTTAGACAACAGAGATTAACAAGGGAAATAGGAACCATTGAAATCAAGACAATGCTGAGTTTACAAGCACACTGAAGAAAATCAATCCCTCTCATCTTTCCTGGGGAGAATTAAGGAACAGACTTTTCTGACCTTAAGCAACTTTGTACTTTAGGGAGCACTAGATGAAGTCTGCATATGTGAAATATATTCACATAGAATAGGTTCCTTTTTTAATGTTTTTTCCCCATATAATTGGTGATACTTAGCACACAAAATAGTAATGCTTCCTAAAGGTTTCCCCACAAAACTATCTACATTTTCTAATAATTTTGAAGTTTATATTTTTTCTGTTCTGTTTCTAAATGACAAAGCCAATGTTAAATAAAAATCTATATAAGTACAATTTAGATAATAAATCTCACTATTTTCTTAGGATAAAATATTCAAGTTTATAATTTTTAAATTAGAAAACGATGAAATTTTAGAGATTTTAACTACATACTACAAAGGATGAATTCTCCAGAAAAATCAGTTTGGGTTTTGTTTGACTTTACAACAAATGTACTCTTCATTTGCTTAGTTTTATTTTTTTAACCTATAAAGCCACTGAATTTCATCCCATGAGTCATATTTATTCTGTGGCTATTTTTGTAGAATGCTATGTTGTATTAATGCAGACAGTCCTTTGTGACATTTTCGGGTTTTTTTTTTTTTTTTTTACCGCTACTAGGACAGAGGTAAGTATGTAGACTAGAGACGAGATGGTACCACAAAATCTAACTTATTTATTCCCAATTCCCTTACTGGCAATGCCTTTATGGACATAAAGGTTTGTTTTATCTCCTAACAGCAGAATGAATTAATCTGTTCTGACTAATTTGTTCATTTATATGTTATACATTAACACATTTGTCTTTTTAATTATTTATAATGATATTATATGTGAACTGTAAAACAAAAAAGTAACTGAAGAGAAAAATTCTCACTCCACAATCCTGGGGGAATTGGAGAATGTGGGTTTGGAAGCAATGCCAACACAGGAAATAATTCACACCAAATTAAGAAGATGAAACTGGTTCTGGAATTTCTACCACAAGTTAGCTGCAAGTAGAATGAATTGACAGACAGGCAAGTTGTGGAACAAGCCATGAAAAAGTCTCAAACCTGTCTTTATTGGGAAAAGTAGGACTACCCCCAAGGGTGAAGAACAAGTAAGGAGTCCAACCCAGAGGTTCTTCCCACATATGTGAGCCAAACACATACAAAGAAGTAGCATTCTAATTAGGGAGAAAACTGATTACTTCAACAATCCCCCCTTTTAGTGTATTCATAAAAAATGCAGAAATATGAGATAAGCCAGAATAAATCATGTTTAGAGATAGCACAGGAGTAGCATTTTTCCTTGCATATAGCAGACCCGGGAACAGACCTGAGTTCGAGTCTTAACACTCTATATGGTCTCCCAAGCCTGCCAGGAGCAATTTCTGAACCCCTCAGCACCACTGGATGTGGCCCTAAACAAAACAACAACAATAACAAAAAAAGAATAACAAACAATAAATCGTGTTCAAAAGTTCTCTGACAAAGGCAGGAGCCCTTATCTAGAGGCTCAAAAGGTATATTTTGTATGAGCACAGTAAAAGTTGGGAAAATAATTTAAAAAAATCTTTTAGCCTAAGAGTAGGGTATTTTTACCCATGAAACATTTGGTCATGTAACCAACTACTTGCTTCAGGAAGTCTAAATTTTCCTAACCCCAGGGTCTTTTTCAAGGTTCCAGGACAATTATTCCTCATAGCATTTGTTGCAGTCACACTTCTGTAATTAGAGATCTTGGATTTTGCACAGGTCCTATGTCATTGTCAGGGTGCCATAGAGCATGTCCTGGTTTCATTTCACTGACAGGTGGAATGGCAAGAAAGCTTGCCCTGGTTACAAATTGTTACTATTTCCAATTCATTGTCAAAGTGGCATAAAAGCCCACCTTGGTGCAAGTCAATGCAGTGCAGTACAAAAGCTTGCCCCGGTTGTAAGTCCTTGCCTAGTGTGGTGCAGAAGCTCATGTCAGTTCTGATGATCAGATCCACGGTTCAGGGTTGTACAGCCAATCTTTGAACAAACATAGTCTGACTCAAGTCATCATGACAAATGTTTGAGTGAAAAGCCCTCTTGCAACTATAAACTTTGGGCTCCCCATCTCTAGTAGATAGGAATAACTCTTATCTAATAATTCCCTGTTTTTTTTTTAGCACATGTCAGTTGTAAGATCACCCCACATGCTATATTTCCAATTCTGGATGAACGGATCTGAAGAAAGATTGGCACAATGAATTAATAAACCAAGCCAGTCAGGAGAATCATGGTGGTGCAGGCTTCTTGCCATGTGGTATGACAGCCAAACCGAAACCTCTTTATTTATTAATCAGGATGGGAAGGGTCTAGTGAGTGAAAAAAAAATTACCTTTTTTAAGCTACTTTAGTCCAGGTGAACATTTACATTTCAAAGGGATAGGTGTAAAAGAAAGGGAAAATTGAGTCAATACCTTTGTTTTGGGTAAAAGCAGGGTCTGATCTAAAAACTTACCCTTTCTGTTAAAAAAATTTTGAAAAGGGCTACACAACTTCTATTCTGTTGTTCTCTGTAAAAGGCAGGAGCCCCCCAGAGTGTCTGTTAATTTGAATAGACATAGGAAAAATTAGGAAATTAAAGAAAATACTTTAGCAGTAAGTAAGGTGGTGAGAAAATTTTCTAATTCCTTGGAATTACTGCTGGTGAGGGTATACTTGGTAAAAAGTGTCATAGATTAGATTTACATATATAATTCTCAAAACAAACAGCTTTTTTCATACCCTTGTCTTATACACATCACACATTTTTACACAGAATTCTAGGAACATAAATACTAGAACCTTTCTGCAGTTATACTTAATTTGAAAATAAGTTCTTTTTATTATAATAATTTTTATTTTGACCACAGTGGACTACATAACTTTCACAGCAATATTTAGGTACACATTAACATTGAATCAAAGTTGTCCTTCCTCTAACCCTGTTTCCATCTAGCATCCCATATCTCCCACCCTTACCTCCCGGGCTGAATAAATGGTCCCCTCTGTGTCTACTTAGTGATCATACAACTGTTTGGTCTTGGTACTCTCCATTATTAAAGATTCTTACACTGAGCACTGTAATATGAGTCTGGAGTATTCAAGTTCTTTTTCCACAAACTTCTTGAAAAGAAAAAAACCATAAGAACATTCTGCAGATATATATATAGTTTGAAAATAAGTTTGCTAAAACATTCTTATAATCAGTACCACAATAAGAGTCTATAGTAGCCAAGTTCTTTTTCCATAGACTTCTGTAGACAAAATCATTAAAACATGTTTGCAGATATAATTTGAAAATAAGTTGCTAAATATATATACAAACAAGCATCACAGCAATTGAGAAACATTCACTAGGTTAGCTAATGAAAACCATTAAAAATCTAACAACATTATGCATTTTCCTGGAACTGTGCAAACTAATATTAAATCACTAGAGTTGTATAAATAATTATCCTTTTGCAGCGGGGCATAGAACAAAAGTGTAGCTATTAAGATCTTTACAGGTAGAACACACAGTTTAACCAGCAAAATAGTGACAAATGAAAATAGGGTCAAGAGATTAATCAAGAAGAAAGTTGATGTTTTGGAGGTGGCCCAGGCACAAGAGGTTCTGAAAGCAGCTTCTCTTCAGTTGGGTTTTGACTGGGCTTAAATTCTCCATTTCCACATTTTTATGATAAGCTTCTGAAATTGCCTGGGACAGAAAGTTACCTGGGCCAGAATCTGGTGGGTGTGGGTACTGTGGAGTTTGATGTTGTGAAAGGAGAGAGGGGATCCAAAGGCTATTAATGAACCCAGACCTGGCAGAGTGCCAGTGAAGGCTAGCTAATAGATTCCCAATAGATATAAGTTCTGCTGATCCATCTCTCTGCTCTTGGTTTCCCTTCATTGGGGCTCTCTATTTGGCTTCTATCCCATTAGTGATCTTGATTAACTGCAGTTTGGGGTTGGAGGCAGAGTTCCTCACACAAAGCACATTTGGTAGAAGAAAGGAGGTGAGTGCCAGCATTCTGGGATTCTGTCCAGAGTCTTCAGCCCTCTCCTCTTCACTGCCTGCTTTGGGCCTGTCTGAGGGGACCATAGATGGTGGGACAACTGAGTGAGGTTGGGCTTGCATCAGCATTATCTTTGTCTTTTGTCTATTGACTAACTTTCATTGACACTGGGTAAGGCCCAGATGTATTAGTAGTTTTTGGACTCCCTCTCTCCTCTCACAACATCACATTCCACAGTCTCCCCATCTCCAAAGCGACACAGAAATTTCCTATGTTGTTTCTCCAGTGAACAAAGACATCTTCTTTAGTGTCATTTCTGTTGATAAGTCCATTAACTATTCTAGACATCGAACCATTTGACAGTGTCCAGGGCTTGGATTGCCAGCACAGGTTTGTTCAACTAACTCAGGACTTGGAGCACAGGGGTATCTCTGGTTGAGCCATTTTCAGAATCTGAGCCTGCAGAGATGGTAGCCAGCTCATCATTCTTGGGGGTTAGGATTTCTCTGGCTTAGTGCCAGTAGTGAATGATATTTTCAGCCCTAGAGAGGCCTTTAGATGGAGAACTTGTCACCACTGGGAAGGCCCTCTTACTCCCTGGGGTATGTGTGAGTGAGAATCTCTAGGGAAACTAGTGCTTAGAGTCCAGAGTAATAAATGCAGGTAGATGGACCAGAACAATATGAAGCTATTCAGAAAGGGGGCAGGTACATCAATGTTCCAGTAAAGGGCACTGCACACTTAGTTCAGCTCAAGGGGATTACCATGGTTATTATCCTCCAGAGACAAGTCACTGACCATTGTCCTCTCTTTGAAGCAAAATACATTCACCTGAAAGTAATACTCTTCTAAATTTTCCTTACTTAAAATATCTTCAATATTTTTATTTTTCTCTTTAGCACAAAGAAGAAAATTTTCTCATCTACATTTGTTCTGTAACTAAAAAATTAGTAAACAAATTAACATCTGATAGGTAAGTAGGTTTAAGGATCCAAAACTGAACTATATTTACATGAAAAATGTATACAATTTAAAACCCTCAAGTAAAATGTGTATCGACAGGGGCATAAGGAAAAGAACATAAGAGGCATCAGGGAAAGACAAGGGACTTCACATAATGAGCTAGCGACTTCATATGATTATGAGTGCCTCTGATTCTGTCTTGAATTAAGAAAGCTTTCTTTGGTAAATTATTTTTCTAGACATATTCCTGAGTCTAAATCATCTAAATACTGCAAGCAATAGTAATATTTTTTCCCAAGGCTCCATGATTGAATTTGCCTTTTGCTTCCCATACCAAGACTGACCCTTATATACTGGTGAGACTATCAAATTCTGGAGACCAGTATCCAAGTGTTATATGAGATACTAACTTTTTTACTTGTTATGGATCATCATCAATATTCTCTATACATATAGAAATTTATATTTATATGCTTAACCTGCTTTTTGGTCTAGGAAGAAAAAAAGACTTATATTCCAAGTATGTTCCACAGACCAGCACAATTTTGAACACATTCTTTTAAATTAATACAATTTTCCTTCTTTAGACTATGATATACAACAAAAGAAAGTGCCTTAGGTAAGCAAGAGACAAATTGAAAGGCTTTGTTCTCTTTTCTATATAAAAGCATTTAGGTCTAATTTGCAACATGATGTAAGGTTTTCATTTTTTAAATATAGCTTAAATTGCAGAGAATATTTGTCATTTTTTAAATAGTATCTTTATTTAAGCATCATGATTGCAAACATGTTTGTAGTTGGGTTTTAGCTATTAAAAAAAATACAGTCCTCTCCCTTAACACAAAGTAGTGAGTGCAGTTAGAGAAATAACTACATGAACAACTATCATGACAATGATAATGAGTGAGAGAAACAGAATGCTTGTCTCAAATACAGGCAAGGGTTGAGGAGGAGGAGACTGAGGGCATTGGTGATGGAAGGAAGGTCATACTGGTGAAGGAGGGTGTTCTTAAATTGCAAAGGATTAAAAAATTGTTTTAAGAAAAGTTTCTGTCACTCAGAGTGTCTACTTTTTCTTTTCCTTTTCTATTTTTGCTTTGTTTTGGGGCCACTCCCAGCAGTGCTCAGGAGATACTCCTTTCTCTGCACTCAGAAATTGCTCCTGGCAGGCAAAGAGACCATATGGGAAGCCAATGATGCAACTTGGGTAGGTCTCGGGTTGCCACATGCAAAGAAAATACCCTACAACTGTGCTATTGCTCCGGCCCAGAGAGTGTCTACTTCTATAAGCGAAAAGTATATGAAGAAAGAACAACCAAGTTATTTTTTTATTCCACACATACATTTTTACATACAGTATTCAAAATTCAGTTTTTAAAAATTACATTTTCTAGCTTACTTTAGAAACAATATTTCCAAAAATTAATTTGCATTCTTAAAATTAATTATTGGAATATATAAAAACAAAGAACATGCACTTATTTCTACTTCACACACACCAACTTAAAACTTTTTAAGATGAAGTGATAGGTAGGGGACTTGTCTTGCAAGTGGCTAAACTGATTTGATCCCCGGCATCTTATATAACCCTTAATACTGTCTAAAGTAATTTTTGAGAGCAGAGATAGGAGTAGCGTATGAGCATGGCCAGATGTGACCCAAAACCAAACAAAAAAGATGAAGTGATGACTATACATCATGAGTATCTATATACATAAGAATATATCCTTATGCTTTAGATAGGTTATTCTATGTTTTATGCTTTATTTTTTCATTTTTAAACATATAAATCATGAATTTATTTATTTACAATGTCCCTCCAGGGAATTCTTTTGTTTGTTTTTTTGTTTTTCGACCACACCCGGTGACGCTCAGGGGTTTCTCCTGGCTATGCACTCAAAAATTGTTCCTGACTTGGGGGACCATATGAGAAACCAGGAAATCAAACCACAATCTGTTCTAGGTTAGCATGCACAAGGCAGACGCCTTACTGTTCCGCCCCCTCAACAAAGATTTGCACTTGTTTGCCGGGTAAAGGTTGGTTAATAAATGAAGGCCTTCTGGTAGAAAGGAAATAATCTAATTTTCCTCCAAGGGATTGACAATCACACACACACAGCACTACATTTGAGCTATGTACCCAAAGAGTTCTATTTTCAATATTGAACTAGGACTTCTATATAGTCAGTATGTATCAACTTGTTCCTTCCTGCTTTAGGAACCCATGAGTCCATATATCATTTGATAAATCAAAGGAGGAATCTTAAGACCCCAGGTCACATGAGACATCTGGTTTCCTTTCACCTTGTTCACATCTTTTCATCAGTCATAACCTATACACAAATATTCTTATTTGCTAAATATTTTAGAAAACTTAAAAGAAAAATGCCTATAGTTTAATTAATACCTAGTACGAGTATGATTAGACTAATATTAAACTTTGAACAGGGATTCTGTAAAATCAAAATGTAAATTATTTACAAAATATAATTTGAATAAATACTAGTATGTACCATCAAAATTTTGGAACATGTCATTATATTCACTAAATCCTATTCATTTACTATGTGGCAAACTGCTGCCATATTTTTCTTTGTGTCATCAGTGAATCTGCCAGTTACCACAGACTGTAATGAAATGCAAGTGCCTTGATTAAACATTTCATGCTATCAAACGTAGTCAACACAATAAGCTCTTTCACCAAAGGAGAATCAACGGACTATAGTCTTTTCAATTGAATTACTTATTGACTATAGTTTGTTTTCACACCAAATATGTGACTCTTTTCAAGTTAATGGATAAATTTGCTCATCTCTTTCTTTATTATAAGGCAAAGATAAATAAGTCTTTTTCACTCAATCTGCTGAGATAACTTGTGCCCAAGCTGAAAGGTGATCTGTTCTAATCAACTTCACAAAGTCTGATGGAATTACACTGAACATATCTCATACCTGACACAACTACAGAATGATACAGTTCAGGACAAACATTGGTGACCTGAATAATACATGACAGACAGATGACCGGGTGAGAAAAGTAATTTTTCACCTACACCACTTGAGTTTCTTTATTAAAGGCTGAAGCATGTTTGATGGAAAGAAGACTGCTTTGCCAGCTAAAAGCTGGTGTGTTTTATTAATAGCTCAGTCAGTATTCCCCTGCTGCTTTACCATTTGAAACACGTTATTTAGGTAATAAAATACAATAGACATCCACTCTGCATGAAAAGTTGGCACTTTAAGAAATTTTATAAGAATGCAAAGTTGTTGGTAATAAACAGCTATTATTATTTAATATACTCATGTGGTCATGAATATTAAGGCCCCTAAATAGAGATATCAACGTTTACGTAGGGAGATAGATTATATATGAACTGATGGTTTACAGTTATCTCTACTTCCATTTGCAACTCAATTTACACAAATAAACGTGCTAGAAGTAATAGAGATTATCAGTGATAATAAACATGTATCAAAATGTCTAATGGGTTATTTTAGACAAAAGATAATTAACTACTTTGAGAACATTCATTGGAAAATAGCCTAGCATTATCAGTGAAGTGCACTATTTCAAAGAAAGGCACACTTTAATGGGATATTGAATATTATTACTGAAAGAAAGCAGTCTTATAAGCTAGAAAAGTTGCATCATAATGCGTAATTCCCAAAATCTGGCTTTCGTAGAGATATTTAATGAATAAAACACGTTGCTTGTAATTAGAATATCTATTTAACATTTATAGTTTGTTTATTTTTAAAATAGATTATTTGCTTATACTGGTCAGTGTTGTTAGACATTAAATTTATCCACTTTTGTGACAGGATTATATTTCATGTTGTTTTTAATAAATTATTATAGTGTATTTTAATGGTATATCTCTTTTAGTGAGGAAAGGCAAATAAGAAATAAATACATTACAATTGGATAAATACAATGAAGGAAAATTATAGGAGAAAAATAAGGAACAGGATTATTATAATAGTAAAGGAAAGTCTTGATGATAAGAACATACTTAAACAATTGGAGATTAAGGCAGCAAGGCTATCTGTAGGAGGAACATTTTAGAAACAGATAAACTCAAGCAAATAGGTTCTGTGTCATATATATTTGTTCTAAGTGAGGTCAAAGAAGTATGAGAAATGGTTCAAAATACTTCGTGGGCCCAAAGATGGTGCAAAGGTTTGGTGTGCATACTTTACAAACTATAGTTACAGAATTTGATCCTTAGAATTCCATTATCCCCCAAACACTCAGGGACCCAAATAGTACCACCACATAACCTGACTCAAACATTAAACTCTCAAGCCTGCATATCAAGGTCAAGAATATACATTTAGTTGCCCTAGGAGTAGTTGTAAAGAACACATTATAAAAACAAATTACAATAAAAATACTTTATATGCACACAAACGTCTATAATGTTATTGTACTCTCAACACTCGTGAAACTGTTGGCTACTCATTCTTTGAGTAGTATTACACTATTAATATTTTCCACACAATTATCATAAATTTTTCTATACTGTATTTTCATATTTTAACATGCTCCAGGAGGGGCCCGGGAGATAGCATGGAGGTAAGGCGTTTGCCTTTCATGCAAAAGGTCATCGGTTCGAAATCCGGTGCCCCATATGGTCCCCCGTGCCTGCCAGGAGCAATTTCTGAGCATGGAGCCAGGAGTAACACCTGAGCACTGCCGGGTGTGACCCAAAAACCAAAAAAACAAAAACCAGCTCCATGAACTATATAATAATATGTGAAAATGTACTAATATTTTATAGGTTTTTAAGATAGTAACAACCAGTTGATAAAACTTTTTTAGGGGAATCATACTCAGCAACACTCAGGGATTACTCCTGAATCTGCTATCAGAACTCGCTCCTGGCAGGTTTGGGGGATCATATGAGATGCTGGGGATCAAACCAGGGTTGGTCCCTATAGGTTATGTGCAAGGCAGATGCCTTATCATTCTGTTATCACTCCAGCTCCTGGTAGAATATTGTTTTAAATACTTTTAAGAGATGTAATTTTCCTAAAATCACTAATTATTGCTAGCATCTCTTTAAATATTGCTTATTTTTATATGACCTTAGTTATTAAATTTATCATTTCCTCAATTTTAGAAGTCACATTTTAACCCAAGGCATTTTATAGATAATGCCTGTGTAGTTATACCTAAGAGTATATGAGCATATTTTATTAGATGTGATAGTAAAATGTACATTTTTATAAAATAAATCAATTTATAAAGTAAATGTATTGCTAATTCAGTATCTTCCACATATGTTTTCTTTATTGGCTATTATCTTGCTAGTTTTGTAATATTTCATGTATATTTAGAAGGCAGTATTTTTACATTGTCATATTAATAACTTGAAGTTAATAGAATCAGGCCTTATATTTTTCTTTTCTTTTCTTTTTGTTTTTTGAGTCACTCCAGAGGTGCTCAGGGTTACTCCTGGCTCTGTGCTCAGAAATCGCTACTGGCAGGATCTGGGGACTGAATGGGATGTCTGGAATTGAACCCAGTTCGCGTGCAAGGCAAACACCCCACCGCTGGACTCTCTCTCTCTCAGACAGAAGGCCTTTATTTTAACATTACTAATAAAATACTATAATACTCCCAGTTTGCATTTTGCTATTTTATACATAAATAACTGAATAAAGACAACTAAATTTCACTAGTAATCACAATCAATATTCTTTTGTTTATCTAAGCCAGTATTTAGATAGATTTTTCCAGATTTTTTTTTTGTGGTGGGGGCACACCTGGTGATGCTCAGGGGTTACTTCTGGCTCTGTACTCAGAAATTGTTCCTGGCTTGGCTTGGGAACCATATGGGACACTGGGGGATCGAACCGCTGTCTGTCCTAGGCTAGTTCAGGCAAGGAAGATGCCTCAAGCCTTGTGCCAATGCTCTGGTCTGGATTCTTCCAGATTTTGATGCAGATTTATTATCAAACTCTCTGATCAATGGAATATAGAGGGAAGTAATCTTTTTCACATTTAGTATTGGTCTCTAAAGTCTCACTCAGAAATTTTTGTGCTTTCTCTTATGAGAAATTTTTCTTTTTCTTATTTTTTAAATATTCTCTTTAAAAATCACTTAACTATTTGCAAAGAATGTTTTTTTCTCCCCTTTGGAATATTGACATTCTTTTATTTCCAACAAATATTTATGTGCAGATCTTCTCACAATGATTTTTAATCCAGATTATAAATAATCTTTGGATATGTGGTCTTAATTGGTTTTTTTTGTTGTTTGTTTGTTTTTGGGTCACACCCGGCAGTGCTCAGGGGTTACTCCTGGCTCCATGCTCAGAAATTGCTCCTGGCAGGCACGGGGTACCATATGGGGCACCGGGATTCGAACCGATGACCTTTTACATGAAAGGCAAACGCCTTACCTCCATGCTATCTCCTGGGCCCCACTTAATTCTCCTTGTTCATGGCTGTCCCTTACTCTATTTCAAGCACTATATTTGATGCCTGAGCATGACCAGGAATAATCTCTTAAGCACAGATTCAAGAAGAAGCTCTGAGCAGAGCTAGATGTGGCCATAAACCAAAAACTATAAATATAAAAGAAAATTAGTGTAGTAAATATGGTTGTCTAATTTCTGAGGGTTTTTTTTTTAAAGTATGAGTGTTTCGTTTGTCACTGAAGTGAATTTTTCTGAAATCTAATTTATTATTTTCATATTAAGAAAACAACTACATATTTTATAAAGAGAATATAGAGACAGATCTTATTGGAAATAAAAGCATTGACCCAAAATGACAGCACTAAGTAAGTTAATGACCAAATCAATACAAAAATTGTTTGTTTGGCGATCATTATGGGCTGTTTTTAGGGCTTGCTCCTAAACCTGCTTACTGCTGCAAGGCTACTCTTGAAGGGCTCATGAGGTCATATGGGATGTCGTGGATTTAATCTACGTCAGCATTGTACAATGCATGCATTTTCCAGTCCCAAGAAAAAAATATTGAAACACATAATTTTGTGCAGTAAAATTTACTAATGCAACAAAGAATAAGTTGATATATATATATATATAT
>PVKC010001011.1:0-55540 GCA_004027635.1 Crocidura indochinensis
CTTCCTTCCTTCCTTCCTTCCTTCCTTCCTTCCTTCCTTCCTTCCTTCCTTCCTTCCTGCTTTTGGGCCACACCGGTGACACTCAGAGGTTACTCCTGGCTATACACTCAGAAATCACTCCTGGCTTGGGGGACCATATGGGATGCCGGGGATTGAACTGTGGTCCTTCCTAGGCTAGTAAGGGCAAGGCAACTGCCTTACTACTTGCACCACCACTCCGGCCCCCATCATTGTAAATTTCACCATTGCAAGCCACCATTGTTAATGTCTAGGCACCAATGGCTCATGAGATTGACTTCAGCAGTCCATAAGAACCGACTTCAAAACACATGAGCAAGGCCAGAGAGCTAGCATGGAGGTAAAGCTTTTGCCTTACATATAGAAGGATGGTGGTTCGAATCCCGGCATCTCATAAGGTCCCCAATCCTGCCAGGAGCGATTTCTGAGCCTAGAGTCAGGAGTAACTCCTGATCACTGCCAGGTGTAACCCAAAAACAAAACAAAACAAAACAAACAAACAAAAAAAAACCAAAAAACTCACATGAGCAGCAAAGATGTTGCACAGTAGTAAGCACGTTTTGCATATGTGAGAACCTGGAGTCAATCCCCCATACCACACAATCCTCTGAACACTTCCAGAGTGATGATTTACCTCCAAACCCCTACCCCTACTCAGCACTGAGGTAGTAGACTCTTAGTACTGCTAGATATGGACCCCAAACCCAAATCAAAAAATTGAGTACATGCAGGAGAAAAGATACACTCTTACAATAGACCCTTTACAGTTTAAATTTTAGTGCCATATTTGAATTGGAAATTTTAAATGGAACTGTATGTGCAACTTAGAACAAATGATCAGGGCTGGAGTGATAGTTCAGTGAGAAAGATTCTTGCCTTGCACATGCTGTAGACCGGTGCTTGATCCTCTGCATCTGATGTGACCCCTGAGCCCCTTTACAAGCCATCTCTGAGCTGAGACCCAGGAGTGACTCTGAGTAATGCTAGATTGACCCCAAAACAAAGAAAATTGATCATGTTTGGATTTCTTTATTCTTTAACCATTTCTTTGTTGTTTTCTATTTGGGGGACAAACATAAAGGCAATCAGAGTTTACTCTAATTACCTGGGAAATTATATGCAGTGCCAGGAATTGAACAGGGGTAGGCAGCATGCAAAGAAAATTCCTTACTCACTGTTATCTCAATGGCCCAGAGGCCTCTCTTTTTCTAGATAAGCTTAGTGTTCTGTCCTTGCTTGTATTTACTTTTTGACTCTATACCTTCATGACGACCTGTTACTACAATCCTGTAATAAAACACACTTCCTATCTATAACTTCTTGTATACTGGGAAAACAACTGTCTTCTAAATATAAAGAGACTGCAGGAATGTTAAGGCTAGGCAAATGCCACCTCCCAAGAAAAGGAACTGTGATGGTGTGACACAGATTAAGTACAACAGCTCAGCTTCTTAGCAGCTGTGCAGTGCCTATGAGGGCCAGGAAGCAGCTTTGCCAAACAGTTGCTTTCATCACAGCTGCTTCCCCCAGAAGACAGTGGCTGCAGCAGAATTCCTCAGCCCTCAGGTCCCATTTCCCCCTTCCAAAATGAGGCATGTTCAAGATGAAGAGAGCATCGTCAGTGCAAAAGGAACCACTTTTGCACCAATCCTGCTTCTTTTTATGACTAGCTCTAATGGGTCTTAGATTCTATTGCCTCAGCTTCAATTTACCTTTTTCCTCATACTCCAATGAATTTTTCAGTTTTTAGCTAAAAGACTTTTCTCAGACTGTCTCCTTTGTTATAAATGCCAACTTTAGCTTGACTTTATTTATCACTTCCCACATACAGAAAATCACTGAAACCTTATTTTTTACCTTCATTTTCCACTAATACAGTAACATTCTTCTTAGAGAGATGAAGGTGAAGTGAGAAGGCAAAGGAGGTTCAGATTCTACACAAATACAGACCATGGCCCCAGAGAAGCCACTTGTTTGCCTCCTGAGTCAACTTCTCAGATTTATTTATTGGTAGTTTTTTTCAGGCTGGCAGTGGGGGGGAGGGGGTGGAAAGAAGGGGGGAGGAGGCTTTTCCAATTCACACAGTTCCTCTGATTTGCTTTGGAATTAAAAAATATACCCACTAAATCAGCTCTGTATCAGCAGTCTTTATTTATTTCAACACCTGGTTAAGTATGCGAAGGTGCATGTATTTGGGCTGGGGTGAGGGATACTGTTTATTGGCACAAATTGTTCACTGGGAGCTGAGGGTGACAAAAAATCAAAAGTAAACACTGATAAGATGACCTGGCAGCAATCAGACACATCATGAACTAGCAAATGAATAAGAGCAGGATTGTCTCCAATCACCCGGCATTTAGTCGTTATCTCTGTAACTTCATAATCAGCACAAAATGCATCCAGAGGCTGCACTCTAAAAGATGCTTTACTATAGCTCACTGCTGCCCCCTAGTGGCATATGTTCCTCAATACCACCCACATCCACTTCTAATCTCTCAGGTTAGACTAGGTAAAGGCACTGATTTCAAAGATATTTCAAAGGTCTTAGATTTAGCCCAAATGTTGGGATGAAAATTGAGGACTTCCTCATTGGACAAAATGAATCAATGAAATAAATAAAGTGCTGACATATAAGAGTCTCCAGAGAACTTGCCAGAGCTATGGCGTAGCAGTGGTCCTCAAACTATAGCCCGTTTCTTCATTTCAAAATAAGATATATGCAGTGTGCATAGGAATTTGTTTGTAGTTTTTGTTTTTACTATAGTCCGGCCTCCAACGATCTGAGGGACAGTGAACTGGCCCTGTTTAAAAAGTTTGAGGACCCCTGGGGGGATGTACAAAGGAGGATGGGGTTAAAAGAAAGCAGGATACAAATCAGATCTGGGGCTCTAGAACAACACTAGATTGGAGTGATTGTCTGCAGCGATTGCCCCTTGACTTGGACTGAAAAAAGCCAAATTAAACGTTTTAAATAAATTGGACTCAACTGTTTATGCTAAAATCACCAGCACTGCAGTTTCTACATGAAAGCAGAAAGGGTACTGAAAAAATACAATTCTTTAATCTAGATTAAATTTAGATTTTAAAAGAAGCTATAAATTCAATGATAAAAATGATAAAAGAGGACTTTTTTTTGCAGAGGATAAAGCACTTTTTATGTCAAATACAAGAGGAATGACTTGACTGGACCCAATTTTTGGAGTCTTGCATAATGCCATCAAGTTGAACACTATGGAATGGTTTGAATCATTGCCGGGTTTCCAGTTCAATTCCTCTGCTAAGAAGCTGCCTACTGTGCTGCTTTATTGGACTTTACACTCTCTTCATTCCTTTCCCCATGAGGCAGGCAAATACTGTCATCACCATCTTGGGGTTCACTTCAACCAGGTCTTCTGGCAGGGCATACACTCTTGCTCCAATTTTTCGGGCCATAGAGATAGCATACCTGGAGAAGTGGAGAAAAATGAAACAAGCCTTAAGCAACAAAATGAAGGCAACCTATAGGATACTAGTGATAGCCTTTCTTTATATGCACTATTCTGTGTTATGTACTACATACAATATACTCTATACTATAGCTATATGTTATAGTAATGGTATATTATAGATATACATGCTGTATATGTTAGTATATAGTAGATTAGATACTATATAGAAGTCACTCCTGATTGCTTGGTAATCACTAGCTTTCTTCACTTTTTTTGAAAATACCAACATATTTATTATATATCTCAACTGTTGCTTTTTTCAGATATTTGGTATGTTTTTTTCACTAAAACAATACATTTATTGTTTTTTGTTTTGTTTTGTTTTTATATTTTTATTTTGACCATATTGGCTTACATATCTTTCACAGTAGTATTTTAGGTACATATTAACATTGAATCAGGGGAATTCCCATCACCAAATTTGTCCTCACCCCATCCCCGTTCCCTTCCTGCAACCCATATCCCCACCATCACCCCCAGGGCTGCTAGAATAAGTGGTCCCCTCTGTTTCTAGCTTACTATTAGTGATCATATATCTGTTTGGTCCTGGTGCCCTCCCTTGTTTCCCCCTCTGTTTGAGAGGCAGAGCTAGATAGCGCGAGTTCTGTGGTTTTGTTTGAAGGAAAGAAAAGCAATAGAATGGGGGAAAAAATCAAATAAGCTGAAAATGGATGGAGTCCTAGAGGCTTTCAACCTCAATTTGAGAGAGGACAGGAAAAAGGTAATTAAATACTGCAACAATACTGAAAGAAATATCAAATAAAATATCCAGTGAGCACTACAGCAATAAAGACAAGCACCACACAATAGTCTTGGTCCTGAAATCAAACCATGCTGGAGTACAAAAAGAAAGAAAAAGATGAAATAAAATAAAATTGGAGACATCAACTTCAATATCTACACCAAAATAAAGAAGTCAAAAATATCAATCGATCAATAAACATATTTGTGGATAAAAGGATTATTTCGAGCTTTTTTTCCCTCCCTGCATAGGCACAGTAACTATTGGGGACATTATAGAGGGAATTCCGTTGGCCTAGGAGATACATGGTTTCTCCACCCCTGAAGTATACTGCCATGAGCTGTACAGGCACCAAGATCTCTAGATTCAGAGGTCTGATTTTACCATCCATGATGAAGCAGAAGTCTTCCATACACCACAAAAGCTTTCTTCACTTTTTAAGGTCAAAGCTTGGTTGACTCTTTGTGAACAAGCTTCATGGTAAATATTACACTTAGTATTTGTCCTAAAGACCCTCCTGAGCTCACAATACCTTTGCAGTCTAGACTTTGAGTGTTCTCTTGGGCTGTACAATGAGTGGAGAGTCACAGAACTAAACAAGGATTTGTGCTAAGGTAAATCTTCAGGTTCTAGTTTTATTTCAGAAATACTTTCAGAAAGGAGGAAAGGGAAAGTACATTTGTAATACCTTGTAATTGCCTACTTTGCGATTCTTATCTTGTGCCATTTCAATCTTTGAACATGCAAAGTTATATTTATTTATGTCACTGTAATATTAGAATAGCCCAAATCTTACATTATGCATTTCATGTAAAATTATAATAGCATTTTGCCTCTACTTATAGTTATATGAAGGCAATTTTTATTATTTTAATCTGCTTGCAAATGAATACACTTTATTACCTGGCAGTCCTTTCATTCACCTCATTTATTACTCAGTAACCTCTTATTATAACTGCTCCAGAGAGTCTCCATTCCACCATGACCCCATTATTCCTGCTTTTATTCTCCTAAAGTACCTTCACTATTTATTGATCAAATTAAATGAAGAAAATCAGGCAGGAGTATCCCTCCATTCTTTTTTTTTTAACAACCCTCAATCATTTTATTTTCTTCTAATTATTCAGCTAATACTATGAAAATTATTTTCTTTATTATAAAACAGAAAATTTTCTTCACAAGTTATAAAAGAGCTTCAAAAATGTGTGCACTATCTGACCAATAGAACAACACTTTATAATCTTACAACCTTTCTTTTCCCCACTTTTCTATGTAAGTCTTTGTCTTTCTTTTATTAGTTCATGCTTAGAACCCTGGGTTTTGAATTCTTTCTTCAAATCCAGAATATTTAATATTTGTAACACCTTGGGAAAACTATTCAAGTCTCTGAAAATCTTAGGCATAAGGTCTTTTCAATACCTCTTACCCCTTTAAGTCTTCTCTCTCTCCATCTCTTATCTTCTTTCTTCACTTGACTATATATCCTTATCACTTGGTTTGTCTCATCTCTGCTTACATGCCATTTGCTCTGAATGCTCCGGTTCCTTTCCTGTACCTAAATCTCCCTCTGCCCTTCTTATACTTTCCATCTTACACTATTGCAATTGCATTTAGTTTATCTTTTCTCCACTGATTATACTAAGCATGAGCATAATAGAAACAGATCCCTTAATGCGAACAGGGAAAAAGATCCCATTGAGGTATATATAAAGTGGGGCAGCAGATACTATTAAATTTATTTTGTTTTGTTTTGTTTTGTTTTGTTTTGTTTTCGTTTTTGGGCCACACCCAGTGACGCTCAGGGGTTACTCCTGGCTATGCGCTCAGAAGTCGATCCTGGCAGGCACGGGGGACCATATGGGAACCGGGGGATCGAACCGTGGTCTGTCCTAGGCAAGGCAGCAGGCACCTTACCTCCTGCGCCACCTCCCGGCTCCCTTTTTTTGTTTTTTGTTTGTTTGTTTGTTTTGTTTTGTTTTTGGGCCACACCCAGTGACGCTCAGGGGTTACTCCTGGCTATGCGCTCAGAAGTTGCTCCTGGCTTTGGGGACCATGTGGGAAACCGGGGGATAGAACCGTGGTCCGTCCTAGGCTAGCACAGACAAGGCAAGCACCTTACCTCCAGGCCACCGCCCAGCCCCAATTAAATTTATTTTATTTTGGTTGTTGTATTTTTGTTGTTGTTGTTTTTGGGTCATACCCAGCGGTGCTCAGGGGTTTCTCTTGGCTCAATGCTCAAAAGTCGCTCCTGGTAGGCTTGGGGGACCATATGGGTTGCCAGGATTTGAACCGGGTCCATCCTGTGTTGGTTGGTTGCGTGCAAGGAAAATGCCTTACCACTGTGCTATCACTCTGGCCCACTGTTCAATTTCTTAAGAACTAACTTGTGGCCCCCATTATAGACAGGTGCAAGTACTACCTCCTAGTATCTTACATAATGGTGCTGTTAGGAAATCGGGTTGTTGCAAAGATAATTACTTAAAATGATGGCATGCTGAGTATAAGAGGCTCAAATTCAGTACTACTGATGTCTTCTAAAAGAAAAACAGACACAGATATGCACAGAGAAAAACAACTGTGTGAAGTATCACATAGGCAGATGGTCATGCAACCATAAGGACAGAGGTTGGAAGGATGAAATTGTATTAAGGATTGCTGACTGTCTCCAAAGGCAGGAGAGAGGTAAGGGACAGATTCTCTTTGGGAGCTCTCAAAAGGAACCATCCCTAACTCTGGCCTCTGGAATCTCAGACTCCTAACCTCTACCACCATGAGAAAATAAATTTCTCTTGCATTAAACTGCTCTGTTGGTTGAGTTACTTTGTTTTGGTATTCCTGAGAAATGAATACAATTTGCATGAGAAACACTCTGCACCCAGAGGAGGCTGACAAACTTTCTATAAAAAGACAGAGAGGGGCCCGGGAGATAGCATAGAGGTAAGGCATTTGCCTTTCATGCAAAACGTCATCGGTTCGAATCCCGGTGCCCCATATGGTCCCCCGTGCCTGCCAGGAGCAATTTCTGAGCATGGAGCCAGGAGTAACCCCTGAGCACTGCCGGGTGTGACCCAAAAACCAAAAAAAAAAAAAAAAGACAGAGAAATAATCTATAGACTTGGTGGTTTTGTCATTACTGAACTCTGTGGTAGCAGGGAAGCAACTCTAGGCATATACGTGAGCAGGCAAGGTGTGTATCTGAATAAGTCTTTAAAAAGATAGACACCTTACAATAGGCTGTTTATCCTCTGCATGGTCCAGTGCATGACAGCTACTTGCAGGCATACCTGAACCACCACCTCTGCCATACATACCCATGCATATTCAGAGTGGGTATTTGGGTCTGCCCCATACAAATTTTATTTCCTCCAGGAAGAAAGATCTCTAGGAGCATAGTATGATTAGGAAAAGAGTTTGATGAAACTATAGGTTTGTTTATCAGTTGCAAGTAAATTCTTATTTATTATTTTGTCTTACTTCCATTGTAATACTAGAAGCTTTAAAGTGTTATTTACAGTATCTAAAATAATGATGAAGGGTGAGGGATGGTTCCATAGCAAAGGGCACCTGTCATATGAGGCCATACATTAAATATTTGGTACTGCCACATATGTCCCACACAGTCCTGGCAGCCCTGTAAGCAAAATAAAGCAATAGATATGCAAGTTCTGTAGAGAGAATTCAAGCTCTGGAAAGCACATTGACCCCAAATCCTGTGCTATGAACACCACAGCCAGAACAGTGACTGACCTTAGCAAGCACCACAACTAGGCCCCTGCCATCACAGCTACCATCACAAAGGGGAGAGGAGAAAATAAATACCAACAAAAATATTAAAAAAAAACTATAAGATAGTAAACTATAAGAAAGGCACCATGGTGAACAAGAAGACATTGTTCATTGAACTTTACAGCCATCAGAGGGCTGGCTTGGTCCCTCCTGCCCTGACATGAGGTTATTTACGTACTTTGCATTGTTGAGCTTCTCATCATCATTCAAGCTTTCTGTCTTCAGAAGGTCATAGTTGATGGAACCTGGCTGAATGGCATCAATGAGATCCAGGACTGGCAGACTTGTATTAATCTTTGGATCCTGCACAGAGACAAAGGCTTTGTTTATCAACAAGCCTCAGAGTTCCTTCTGTCAGTTCAAGAGAAATGGGTGGTTCTTTCCTCTTCAATATCAAATACAGGCAGTATAGTCTTGGAAAGTCTGATGCCTTTTATATGGAGTTTCAAGTCAGTAGTTTCTGTCATGGCATTACAGAAACTTCTTGGGGTTCACCGAGGAGAGGAAGTGCATTATTTTCCACCCCTCAGAGAGCCACTCTTAAAGGGAACACGGAAGGAAGTTAGCAGAAGAAAAGCAGAGTGGTTGAAATACTGGAACTGATCTCACTCCTGGTGATATCAGGAAAGGGATGACTAAACATGCAAAAGGAAAGCTGCTTACTTTAAGGGGCATCCCAGAAGGGACAGTGGCAGTGATAGAGATGAGAGCACTATTGGACCAAGCCTTGAGGATGCTCCTTTCTTAGAGACTTCAGAAATGAAAAAAAAAAAGTCAACAGAGCATGATGATGATGATGACAAGCAATGGTAAAATGATGTTGGAAGCAACTAGAATTTGTTCATGTTTACACATAGCTCAGGTGACATCAGTCCAGTACCACCATAAATTTCAGGTACCTGAATCTAATCTTAATTTATAGTACATGAAGAGATTCTGAGATTGAGACATATTTGAAAGTTTGAGACTGCACTAGTATTTGAACCCAGGTATCTACTATTGACTAATCATGGCTCATTCTTTTGGCTTTTTTTTTTTTTTGGTGGAAGATAGGGCAGCACCCTTGACAGTACCCAGGGATAACTCCAGGTTTGGAGTTGGGATTCCTCCTGGTAGTGCCTTTAGGGACCATGTGGTTCTCAGGATTGAACCCCTTTTACAGGCTAAATTTGTTCTCCAGCCCTCTGTGCTATTTCCCATTTACATCTTGGACTCATTCTTTGACATTTGCAAACATTTTATTTTGACACGTTGAAGTGAGAATGTTCCTAAATTTCTAAAATTTATGCATGGATTAGACTGTATTAGTTCTCTCTTAGGAATCTACAAGTGTCCAGATATAGAGGAAACTATGCTATGCCAAGGCATAGTCAATCCAAATACCTTGGACCTTGAGATTAGAACTAGATCTAAGGCAGGAAGTCAAAATGCAGAAGGCAAAAAGGCAAGTGCCCTTGGCGGGGAAGCATAATCATTTAAAAAAATTCAGTGGTTCCATTTTTATTTACTCCTGAGTAACCCAGAAACTATTAACAAGTTAAATTCAACATATAATACAAACTTGATTTTCCCTAATAACCTGAGTTCTATCTCCACAGAATTCTTGATGAAGAGTCACAGGAAAACAAATGGAGAAGGATTTTGTCTTGTTTCCTACTTCGAGCCATGGTACCCATGACAGGCAGATCACAACCAGCAACCATTGGCAGATGCATATGAAAAAAAAAAACAAAACAAGAATTCTTTCCAAATAGGTTTTATTCTATAATACTAGAAGACTAATTTGGCACTTCCTCTCTGCAGCCCTTTTAATTTAATTTTATAATGACTGAGTGAAAAAAACAGTAGATAATTAGTCCAGAGCATCACAAAGAGCAAAAGAACTGTCAAACAATTCCAAGAGCAAGTCTTGGGGAGAACAGACTAGATGTTAATGTGTGACAGAATAGGCTTGAGTGGAAGAAGTTTTACAAAGTGACTGGAAGTAGCACTCTGCCTCACTCCTCAGAGTGCAGGTGGAAGAAGTCATACTCCCATGGAAAAACTACCAGCTGCAACTACATCAGGTGTTCCTTGTGTTCTGTGTCCTCGCTTATAAAAGAAAACAGAAAAGCCTGCTCTACTATCTCTGACAAGGCAATTGTACATGACACATAAGAGCTCTGTTCCAGATGAGGTGTACTTTTCAGTGGGACTTCCCTTCTCTTTTGTTCTGCACTTCCTTTCCAAATCTTACTGGAAAAATTTGTTCATCGCTGTTACCAGCTTCAACTTACACATTTGCTCTGCTGTCCAGACCCAAAGCTGAACTGGAGGGGACAGGAGGTGGCTGTAATGAATTCATCAGGAATGGAGCTGCTGGTCTGGTTCAACCAAGAGAGATGCCCTACCCTCTCATGAAGGCAGAGAGTTCATTTCTATGCATGAAGCATAGCATTGCTATAATGATGAACAGTTTCCCTGGTCCTGTTAATATAGTTCTGAAGGGGTCTCTCACCTCAATACTGACTTTAAACAGAAAAATATTGTTAAGATACCACAGACATTAGATATGAATTCAGTGTGCTGGTCTCTTGAGGAAGGCACCAACTAATGTATGAAACATGAGTTAAGAAATCTAATAAAATGCAATGTTATTACTCATAAAAATGGTATTTGAATTTACCATCTAGAAGATCATTTGCATCTCACTTATATTATTATTATTATTATTGTCAGCATGTAACACAGTTTAACAATATTGCATTTTAGGTAAAAGAGATAGTACAGAAATTAGGGTTCTTGTATTAGATGAACCTAGCCCTGGTTTGATCATGGTACTACCTATGGTCCCCCAAAGATTGCCAGGGGTAGCCTTTGAACACAGAGCCAGGGGTAAGCCCTGCTGGTGTGGTGCTACCACTATTGAATTTTATGATTTTTTGAAGCATACCTAAACTTATGAGAAAAATGGCAGGATTTTAAAATTAATGATAGCAGATAATGATGAGAAATTAATTTGACAATAAACTGATGCATGCTCATGAAAATAATAATGACTATGAAGAAAAATCAAAATAGAAAGGGAAAGATGACACTGAAGATAATCTTAAAATGGGGGTTAGAGCAGAGATAGTAACGAGAGCATAGAGCATAAATGGCCATTGGTAGAAGACTATGAATGAAGTAATTTACCTTGAAACTTGAGATGGAAGAACTTTTCCCTGCTTCCTTCAATGTTTCATTTACCCAATTGACAATAATGTCATCATTGACCTTCTGCCCACATCCGATTTCTTCAAGCATATTCAGTGTGTACCTGAACAAAATAAAAAAAAAAACACTTGCTGAGGAGAAGTGCCTAAGGAACTTAAGACTAGGTATTCAAGATAGGAATACTTTCTTTCCAGGTACATCACAGGAGATAGTTTGGCACCACTTCATTTGAGGAAAAGAGAGTATCTAATAATATTAGCTTCTTTTAGAATAACTGGTGACACAGCTTGAAGGCTATTAGATGAAAATATAGAGCAAATCTCTTCTAATCATGGGCCTTGCACATGTAGAAAGAGAAAGAAGAAGGGAGGCAAGACAAGAGGATTGAGAATGGGGCCATTTTTTTCTTTCCTTTCTCTTTTTTCTATCTGTTCTTGGCCTTTTAATACTCTATTAATTTTTTAAAATTTATTTTCAGCACCATGGTTTACACAATTGTTAATGGTAATGTTTTATGCACATAACATTCCAGCACTACATCCATCTTGGAGTGTCTACTTCCCCCTACTATTGATTGCTAGTTTTCTTAAGGGAAACAATGAGGAACAACTGAATTTTGGAAAAAAAAAAAAAGAAGCATAATAAAAAACACAAGAGAATTTCCTCCTAAAATTATGTAAGTGGAAATATTTGAAATACATCAACCAAAGTTAATTTCTAGTCTTAGGATAAATTTGCCAAGAGAGCAGAGAATGTAGATGGCAGTATTCTTCCATATCTGTGAGGCACTGGGTTGGATTTCCTGCACCAGGGAAAAAAAAACTTTGCAAGGGAGATGCATACTCTTATAGATATTATATTTATTTAGAGGAAGATTTCTGAATAGAAACCTCAAAGTCCTTAAAATTCTATTGTGCAGAATTCCTCAAAGCCACTACCTCCCACCAAAAGTTAAAATTTTAGCAAAGAAAGGCAAGCTGTAGAGCAGGCTTTTGGGGTTCAAGCTTGCAGGAGGTTGGGGTCACATTACCCTTGAAAGACCTTTAGGCTAAGGTTACAGAAGGCACCATTCATACTGAAACCCAACTCTTTTGCCATTGAATTTCACCTGGAAAGGCCTCCTTAAATGAGGTCACCCTCCACTTGGGTGCCCAGGAATTCACTTATATAATCTTGCATTGTGTGTCTTCTTCCAATTACCACATCTATGGAAAAATACCAGTCTCCCATGAATTTCCACATAGCTTTCAAAGTTAATCTCTGAAATAGAAGCAATGCTTTGCCTCCTCCAAGTTCAAGTGCTTTCCCATCATTGTAGTTGGGAAAGAAAATGACTTTTGCAAATTTTCTTTATCAAAAACAAAACTTTACCAAAATAAAATTAAAAAGTCTATAATATGGCATCCTGGTCCTCTATTTTGTACTTTCCTAAATTCTTAAAAATCAATTGCTATTTTTCCTTCTGTCTCCCTTCCTCATAGAATAACTTTCTAAAGTGAGGTCATATCATTTAAAATAATTCTCCACTAATATTTTGGTGGTAGATGCATTGTGATAACATGTATTTTTTTTTGTTTTGTTTTGTTTTGGGTCACACCCGGCAGTGCTCAGGGGTTACTCCTGGCTCCATGCTCAGAAATTGCTCCTGGCAGGCACGGGGGACCATATGGGGCACCGGGATTCGAACCGATGACGTTTTGCATGAAAGGCAAATGCCTTACCTCCATGCTATCTCCCGGGCCCGATAACATGTATTTTAAAGAAGTGTTTTTATATCCTTAAAACATAACTTGTCAACAGTGTTACTGTAATAAAAAAATTTGTAAACTGGCTTTCCGTGACCACCCAAAGAATACAGGCAAAACTTAAAACAATACTCAAAGTCTTCAACAACTTGATTCTAGCATCTATTTGTAAGTTATCTCTGATGTCTTCTTCCCTACTACCTTCAAGACTTTATCTCAATGGTGCTTAAGATGTACATACTCATATCTAAACTACACAGAATTGCAGGAGGGAGTCAGGTAGGGGGTTCTTACCAGTACATTTCAGGGAGTCATAATACCAAGAAATATTTGGAGACATAAGAAGACATAAAACCACAAATGTTCTGAGTGACTAGATATATTCTGGAAGGAGTTAACCAACTCAGGACAAAGGCCAGAGTTTGTCCTAAGAAAATTTACAGGCAAAAATAATGTATTGATGAGGCTGGAGCAAAAGTACAGTGGTAGGGCATTTGCCTTGCATGCAGCCTACCACAGGACGGATCCTGTTTCAATTCCTGGCATTCCATATGATCCCCTGAACATGCCAGGATGAATTTTGAGTGTAGAGCCAGGAGCTGAGTGAGTCAAAAACCAAAAAAATAAAATAAGTATTGGTAATACTGAAATAAGGAAGAGGCACTACAGGCCTAAGTGGTTCTTCTTGACAAGTTCCTAGCAATGACCTTTAGCACAAGTCAAATCTGCTTGGACAATCAGCTACCCAAACCACTCAGGGTATTCTATGATGGTACTCCATGCCTTTCTTTGGAGTCATAATTTTTTAAATGTTCTTTTCTTTATCTTTGCCTCTCTGCCTCTCTCAAACCACTTTCTCACTAGGAATAGTATCCTCTTAAAATATTTCCACTTCACTATTTGTTTTCTATTGAAATTTCTTTCTGCTATAATAGATAAAGGTCCTAGATTTCCAGTGGAGGTTGGGACTGACTTCTATTCTTGAAAAGAGAATTCTCTTATCTCACCCTAAGAACTGCAGTTTTCAAAAAGTCCAGCTGGCATTTATCAGCTCCATCAGTCCTTGCAAATCAGTGGTCTCAGGTACAGATTGACAGCTGCCTTAGAATAACTGACAGGACTTTTGAATTCACACTGTATAGGTGTTCATGCAGGCTTTACCAGTCCTGAACTCCTCAGGCACATACCCCACTGCTAAAAAAATCAACAACCTCTCCTGCATTTTCCTGGCTCTCACCTCCCCAATTCCACTGTGCCCAGCCCAGTATGTCCTTCCACTCTAGTAAATTTTTTTTTTGGTTTTTGGGTCACACCCGGCAGTGCTCAGGGGTTACTCCTGGCTCCATGCTCAGAAATTGCTCCTGGCAGGCACGGGGGACATATGGGGCACCGGGATTCGAACCGATGACGTTTTGCACGAAAGGCAAACGCCTTACCTCCATGCTACCGGGCCACTCTAGCAAATTTCTAATAACTGAAGACAATTCCCAGCAAAAACATCATTTCCCAACCCACGCCCTGTAGTAATCATCATTGTTTACTTGTTTTCAATCTATTTCCCAGCACTTTCAACTGAGCTGATGTACGTGCATGTCTGTTTGCCCAGATGTCCTTTCGGACAGAAAACATCTGCCCTGTTCATCATATGTTTTCAGGCATTAGATGAGTGCTTGGTACAATCTGGGATTCATCTAGTAAATAAAAAATGTACAGTGGTATGTAAAACAATTGGAATGACTTTTTTTCCTCAGTGTGGAGAAAGTAATGATGAGAAATATTTAGTCTGAGCTCAGACTAATACTAAGATATAATGAGAACAAAAGATGAAGTACCAGCTAGAATATTCAAAATATTCCAAGTTTAAAAAAGGGTCCTAGTTTTAATCTATCCTAAAGATGTTGTTTGGCATTTATTTCCTTATTCCTATGATAATTAATTTGTATATTAAATTATTATGATTTATCATAGCATTTAAGAAGTTTCATACTCCTAGATCTTTACGGTAGAATTATTTATAATTTCAGAAATTCAAAAAAATTCAAAGTGGTCAACACTTAGAAATGGCTGTGCCTCCCAAACCAAAACCAAATAAGACATATTTCTTTTGTTTTGGTTTTTAGGGCACATTTGGTGGTACTCTGGGTCACATCTGGCTTTGCACTCAGGAATTATTACTGGTGGTGCTTAGAGAACTATATGGTTTCAGGGATGGAACCCAAGTCAGCTGCAGGCAAGGCAAATGTCCTACCTTCTGTGTTATTGCTCCAGCCCACAAAACAAATCCCAATCATGTGTTTACACTATAATGTTAACTGAAAAGAAAGCAGAAAAAACTTGTATGTATTTGGTGATTACACTGTGTTAAAAATTCATGAATAGAAAAATAAATGGAACCTTAAAAGCGGTGGCGCTGGAGGTAAGGTGCTTGCGCTAACCTAGGACGGACCGCGGTTTGATCCCCCGGTTCCCCATATGGTCCCCCGTGTCTGCCAGGAGCGACTTCTGAGCGAATAGTCAGGAGTAACCCCTGAGCGTCGCTGGGTGTGGCCCAAAAACCAAAAACCAAAAATAAATAAATAAATAAATGGAAAGATATCTCTGATATATAAACATGTATATAGCTCTCTATATAAGAATCTCTCTCTATATATGTATATACATATTTTGTCTCATAAGCTCATAAAAAAGATGTTAGCAGTTGATTTTTCCATCAGGTTGTGATAAATAACACATTTATACATAACCGAATGAAACAAACTAGCTTAATCTTGCAACTGCAACAGTTTCAGGACTGAATTTTCAGTTTCCTTTCTCAAGTCTTAACCTGCTTAGCTGACACTCAAGTGGACAGAGAAGAAATACTTTTGACCCAGTTCCAGAGCTAGAAAAGGAAATAGTACAGAGCTGATGTTCAACTTTTGTATGAAAATTCTATCTGTGTTGTCCAGAGAGATAACTCAAAGGACTGAGCACATGACTTGCATGCAGGGGGCCTAGGCCCAATCCTTATCACCACAAGGACCCCTGATCATCACAGGGAGCACTGAGTCAGAAGTAGCTCTGAGCCCTGCCAGATAAGACCCCCAAACAAAACGGTCATGAAGAAATGGTGTACAGAGGAACATGCTAGTTTTTCCCTAAACTTAGAATATGGTAATGATTCACGGTGATAATGGTTGATTTCATGTGCACAATGATGTAGAAAATCCTGAAAGCAGTCTTAAGTCCTTTGAGACCTATGAACAGCCCTGCTTGGTGGCAGTAAGTTGAATAAATGCTAATTTTCTCCCACATAAAGGGAGATGCAAAGGTTGAACTGGAATCAGATGCTCTCAAGTGAGCACAGCAATAGAAATAAAAGAAAGGAAGCACAGAATTAGGCTGGTGCCTCCTCTTTAGACAGTTTCCTAAGTACTTAGTGTAGATTCAGAATTTTTCTTTATGAGATCATCACTCTGTACCAGTGACTCCCAAGCTTACTTAGCCTTTCCTTCAGAGAAAAAAAGTCATGTGGAACATTTTTTCCCTGAAAATGTAAAGGAATAAATTGAAATGGCCCCCTTAACTATGCTACACCTGCACCTATCACTCCCACTCTCAATTATGCTTGTGTTCCCAAGGGTTGGGTGACATTGCCCAATTTGGGAAATACTTCTTTGTATCATCTAATGTTTGGAGGTCACTGTGCTATTATCTGTGAAACCCTCCAATTTGGTGTTTGCAGACAGTGCTGTGTTCAGCTTGAAAGAACTGGCTCTTGAGCCAAGCCCTAGCCAGCATCTCATTCAGCATGAGGATGTTTAGGTAGGATTTGCAGCGAAGAATGGGGTATCATTATTACTTGTTGGCTTTCCTGCCTTCCAATGCTTGTTGGATTTATTTAACATTTGATCCAGTGGGGCAAAGTCCAGGTTGTGTGTGTGTGTGTGTGTGTGTGTATTATGTTTTCAAAGATCTATCCCAAATAAGAGCAGTTAACAGCCTGTTTAATTTGAAAGAATTTTCACATATGCCTGATTCCAACTCTTTGTTTCTTGGTTGAAGCCTATCCTTGCTTTGTGCCAGCCACTAACTTGTGCAGGCATGTCTCCAAAAGTGGACAATACTATTTGCCAGCTTTCTAATCTGAGGATGATTTCCAGGGTACTGAAGAGAATAGGGAGGTTTTAAGCACTCATCTCTCATTTGTTCTGCATGGGAAAATGACATGCCATTTATTATCCAGATAAATGACCAAATTAGCAATCCAATGAAATAAATTTCAGCAAGGAGCAGCACTAAATTTAATAGCTCTGTTAATGTGAAACACACGGGGTGAGGGGAATTTCTCTTGGTAGTATTTACATAATTATCAGTCATTTTAACTCCTTTGATGGTAATGCATGTCTCTGTCCACTGCTAATATAGTCAATTTCAGGATGGAAAACACTAGTGAGAAATATATAAATTCAGCAAGTGGAGGAAGCAGAAATATGCTAAACATTATAGATTAGCCATAAAGTATAACAGTGAACCACATTTGGTAAAACTTCCAGAACCTTAAAAAAGGTGATTTTCTTAAGCTGCAGCAATAGTAAGGCAGGTTGGTTGCTTATCTCACATGTGGCCAATCTGAGTTTTATCCCCAGCATTTCATAGCACCTTTAGGAGTAAATTCCTGGGAACAGACCTAGGGATAACTCATGAGTATCACCGGATGTGGCCCCACAACAAAACAAAATGTGATCTTCAGGTATTGGGGAGAGAGATCAATGGGCTCGAGGAATGACTTTGCATGCAAGACCCTGGGTTGGATTTCCAACACCTCCTGGATCCCTGAGCACTGCTAGCAGTGACACAAAACACTGAGTTGGGAGTAGCCCCTACGTCTTTGCTAGACAAATGACAAATGACAAAATAACAAAAATGTCATTTTCAGATATTATAAAAATCAAAACTAAATTGAATTGGCCTGAGGGTTACTTTTTTGCTGTTTGCTATTAAAGCAGAAAACATCAAAAATTATTTCATACTGAGATCCATGAGTCAATTTAACAGCTTTTTTTTTTCAAAGCAATCATTACCCAAAATCAGTTGCTATGAATTAAAAAACTGAGGATTGTGGCTCAGTGGTAGAAGCATGTCTCACCTATCAATTCCTGGAGGCACAAAAAATACATAAAGTAACATCATATGTGGAAATAATAGAAGATATTTCAGAAATTGTTTCTGAAAATATAATGGGAAGATGAACCCTGGTTCAGTGCTGTACTGGACACAAACAGTGAAGAAGATAAAGCTGAAGTTTCTAAATTCTTGAGTTTTATGTGCCGAGGGACTTATGACCTGTTCTTTTAATCAATTAGATAATTTCGCTTTAGGCTTGGTAATGAAGTGCAGTGTTCAGTTAAAAAACAAGTGCAGCAATGAGGTGTAGTGAAATCTATCATGATTGCTTCTGACACCACTAGAAAATGTTGACTATTGCTTCCAGGATCATTCTGAACCTGAACACCCACAATGTCCTGGGAACAGAACCAAAAAGCCTGAGGATACAGAGAACTTCATATTTTCCAGGTTAGACAGAATATAATGTGAGTTGGGATTTCTAAGTCTCCCTTTTAGCTAAAAAATCGAATTCAACTATACCAACATAAGCTCTATTTTCTGCATACTCATACATATTGGTATATGGGGGAGCATAAAAAGTTAAGCTATTTTATTTGATAGATTTGCTACCTAAAATTCTTCTTAGGTTCTTGCCTTTATACCAAAAATTGCTCCTATCATTTAGTTTCTATTTACACATGTTTAATTAATATTTCCATGTTGCTTTTCATTAAGCCATCATTGTATATGACTCTTTATAAAGAGTCTCTACAATTATATCTTAAAAAAAACTAGCAGGAAGCCAGAGAGATAGTAGAGTGGGTAAGGTAAATGACCAACTACAGTTTGATCCCTAGTACCACATATGGTCTCTTAAGCTCCTCCAGGAGTGAGAACACAGAACAAGGTGTAAACCCTGAAAACTGCCAGGTATGGTACCTAAGTGAAAAAAATAGAAGGAAAAAAGAATGAGCAGAGGTCAGAGAGATAGAATAAAGATTGCCTAGTATGTGGCTGTGACCCAAACATGGTTTGAATCTCAGTATCACATATGGTTTCCCTAAGCACCTTCAGGGGTAAAAAAAAATCCAAACAACATTTTACAACTTAGTTAAACATTGAAAGATGGATAAAAGATATGGCATGCCAACACTAATCATGGAGAATTGAAATGGAGTGTCTAGATTAACCTCAGAAAAAGTAGATTTCAGAGAGAAGAACATTGCCAGCATCGTCACTCAATAATGAAAAAAAAAAGGTGAGTCATTAAATGGACACACACACATACATACTGATGAACCTAAAGTTAAACATACCTGAAACAAAAGTTAATTGTCTGAATGGACAGGGAATATTCAGAAAATAAAATTCTTTACCTTAGACTATAGTTTCACTGGATTAGATCACATTCATGAACATATGTTTTGACATTTATTTTCTAGGTAAGTAGTACACCAATACAAATTGATTCCTGAGTTATATTACCTTCTCATTAACTGCCAAAGCAAGGCCAAGGTTAGAGTGTGGTTTCCTTCATTGAGATCTTGTCCACCAATTCCAACCAGGGAAAACTTAGCTTGATTCTTTCCCAACTCAACTGCATAGTTACAATTCTCAAGCTGTCAATACACAGGAATGAAAGCAATATAATATCAACATAATACCATCTCTATGTTGAGAAATATCAGGTAATAAAAATAAAGATACAGGGCTGGGAGATGTCTTCAAGGGCTGGAGTGCATGCTTTGTATTCAGACACCCTGGATTTGATGCCTATTACTACCTGAGTCCCCAGTAGTGCCAGCTGAGGCCCCCAAACCAATGCAATAATGTTACAAAGTGAAATACAGTCAGAATGATCTCTGAAATGTTATCTTATCTGACAATTCCAAATTAGCTTACTTATACATTACATAACTTCTAAATTAGCCAGTAATTTTTTTCTCTTTTTAAATAAAACTTTTTATTTTATTGAACCCTCAATCAAAATGCATAGGTATTCTAAATGCACAACGAGAATGAGTAGTAATGATACTATTAATATAGCATACTACAGAAATAACCATGCTAGGATACCAGTCCATAATATACCCAAATAGCTGCATTTATGAAAACTGACATGGAAAATCTGGACTCTCCATCCTATATGCCCACAGTAGTCTGACAAATGGAACAGATATTCCCATGGCTATATAGAAATCATTCAAGAGTCACAGAAACAAGACATGGTGAGACATATTTGTGCTGTTTTCACAACACCATATGTTCCCCTGCTGTGCTGACAGGAGAAAGGCTTATTTGTTCAAGTCGACCACTGTTGCAGAGCTCCACTCTTGAGAAAATAAAAATGAGAATCCTGCTGGGGGTCGGGGAAGATGGGGGGTAACCCTGCAGCTCCACTTGCTCTAATGATCTTAATTAGAATTTTTATATCATAATGTCTGAAGATACCCAACATGGAACTATAAATAAATAATCAACTGAAATAATGACTCATTTTAATAAAACTGTTCATATTCCCATCTCCTGTACTATAATTTAACCCCTGTATGCAAATAATTTATCTAATTTTGGCTCCCTGCTAAGTGTTCACCGGGTGAAAGCAGCCCGGCATTTGCACCTGCTTACTGGAACAGCAAAAGAATTATTGTTTACCTTCTTCATATTGCCCCCCAGTTTGGGGTAGGGTGGTTTGTTTACTCTGTTCCAATCAACTGGGACTTTAATCTTTTCATAGAGCTGGAAGATGATCGAGGCATCAGATAAATCACTGCATAGAAACAGAAAGAGATTTTCAGAAAGCTGATGTGAATAGAGTGCCAAGGGTAGGTCAGGTATGTCCTTGCATACTAAATCAAGAGGTAATACTGTTGAGTTTCAGATGAAGAAACTGAACCAGACATTGGTGGAAATAAAGATCTTGCTTCCCCTGCCTAGTGTGAATGCTATTTTGACCCAAATGTGTTGTCTACAGGCAAAGAACTTTGGCTCAGAACTACCTAACACAGGACTCCTTTTGTGTGCAGGTGGGATCATCAGCTTAGAGATGCAATAGATCTATTCTTTATTGAAGTTAGGGTTTTGTGCTGAGCACACAGCAAGGCAGGGAGAGGGAAATGGGTTTCTTGGATGAATATCCAGCATCTGCAGCTGTCTGTCACTTTCCTCTTCTCACATGTGGAGATAGGACTGAAAACAGCAAATCTGTTATCTCGGGGGCTCTTTCATGGTCTCACACTAAGGATAAGTCACCAAATATTATTACCTGTACAAATGATTGACCCGAGGGTTAACTCCCAAGGAATTCATCCAGTTCCTAAATGTCCGCTCTTCTCTTGTCTCACCTAAATCAATACAGACTAGTTATTTTTCATTCTTCTAAAAATCTTCCCCTATTTATAAGCAAAATTTGATGTAAAAGGCTGTGTAACAAAAACTTGAGACTTCATTGGATACGATGAATGTTGCTATTCTCTATTCACTCATTTCTCCCTGCCCCATTTCAATTCAGCAGATATTTCTATAGCTTTTATCAGTCATATGCAGAATTCTGGGTCTCAGAGGTACATATTTTTTCTGACTTTTAGGCTTTAACTGGAAAGGGAAGATATGACTGCTATATGAGTTGAGAGAGAAGGGAGAGAGTACTAACTTTGGAGGGCATGAAACTTCACATGGAGTTTCACTTTATAGGGCTAGTAAAATCTGCATATTGAAAAAGAAAGAAAAAGACTGGAGGAGAGTAAGACCTAAAAGTTGGTGTGATACAATTCTGAACACACATAGATAATGCCCACCATTGGGAACTGACCTTTACAGAATCTATATTGGACAAAGAATGGAAATAAGGTGTTTTAGTGACAAATCTGAATCAAAAGAGCTCTGAAAAACAGGTAGTAGATTTCAGTGAATACAATAAAAATGTCAGTCATTACATATTTTTTGTTGCTACAATAAATTCTTGAGCAAGGCAGAGATATAATAAAAGATGTACTGTGTCATGCCTGACAGCAGTGTGCGGCATTACTGGAAGAAAAGATGAATTTAAATTAAGCATTCAGGGGAGCAAGCATATGACAACAGCACATGGGTATGTTTGAGTGTTAGATGAATGGAGAAATGGGACCCTGAGAGCCACTGAAATAGTTGCTATGTGATTTAATAAGCATTTAGAAGGGCAGAAGGAAAGGAACTAACATTCTAAAATCCATTCTTCAGGGGAAATGGTTAGTATTTTATGAATCAATAGATTTAGGGGTAAAGGAGAAGATAGCAAAACAGAATCCAGGTTTTTAGCTTTGGTGACAAGAAAAAATTCATTAGTATAATTAATGGAAATGGAGGATTTCTAATGTGGGTGGATGGGATGGAAGGGTACAGCAGAAAGGCAAGAGAGGAGGAGAAATGGTCGATTTTGTTTTGCATATGTTCAGTTAAAAGTGATAGCAAAGGGCCTAAAGAAGGATGTCGTAAAGATAGCTGAAATGGGTGATTAAGGGTCTTGATAAATATATTTGGTAGTCAGTAAAGTGCACATGACCATGATTTATCAACCAATACAAGTGCACTGGAACAAGAATTGATTCTACATTTCCAGTGAGAATAAAGTTACACAGGAAAAAAATAGCCAAGATTATAAATCTTGAAGACATTGCTATGGTAGTGTTTGTTTAAATTTAGTTTTGCCTTGAATTTTCTGTTTCAATATTAAACCAATTCATGAGGTACATAGAAAACATCCCTGAAAATTTTAATTATTAGAAATGAGCTGTAGACACACATGTTATGTGTGAATTTAGGGCATGAGCATTCAAACTATAATTGCTAAAGATTCTACAACAAGAGTCAGTGTTCCTAGAATCCAAAGCAAAGGAAAAACAAAGCAAGAACTTCAGTACACACCTCTTAGCAGAAGTTAACTATAATTTTTAAATGCTGAATGACTGTAATTTCTTGCCCAAGGAATTAACACTCAGTCCATTTAGTACATAAATTAGGTTTTTGTAATCTAGATTTATTTCATTCAATAATTAAATGCACTGTCTTCTCTAAAACATTTAATTCTGATAATGGATGAAGACTATGTATAATGAATGTGATATAATGGTATTTGATTATTCTGCTTGGCTGTAATTGACTTGATTAATCTATTTTTTTTCTCTTGGTTGCATTCTAGAAAATTGATGATCTGTTTGAAAACCTTTCTTTAATGTGTAAAGGGTTGATATTTGCTTAGGAGGTGATTCTGAACTGTCTTTGAAATAAGATGGTGAATGCATCCCCAAACTTTAGGCAACTGATTTTCAGCACCTTCGATAGCTCCCCAGTCAATGTCTTGGTTCTCTGGTTTGTGGAGGGCAGGATATTTGTTAAAGAGGTTGGCAATGAAAGCCAAGTTCAACTTGGGATTCCCACGAACAACATCTGTGGCTGTGACAAACTGCCGGCAGCCCAGCCTCTCTGCTTGCTGCAGCATACATTCTGCCCTCTGGATATCATCCTTCTCCTGAAATAAAAAAAATAATTTCCAGATGCTGGAGTACAGTTCTAGAGTACAAAGTAGGAACGTGTCACAGGAAGAAGAAACAAGATCTTACAGAAACCCTCATGTTTACCCTCAGATACACATTAATATAATAAAAGTATATTAGTACTTACTACTGAAACTACATCAGAAAACATTAAAAGGAGCCTCAGAGATGAGCTAAGCCAGTGCTTCTTGCCCAGCTTTGAAAACTCAGGAAATTCTGCAGACTTAGCATTTAAATTGATCTTAATTGCTCTCAATGATAAAGCTGACTTTTCAAAACTATTTTGTAGAACAGACTTAATGATATTTTGTGTCTATAAAACATTCTGATATGTTAAGTCACAAATTGTACCATTATATTTAGTTCATCTGTCAGTAAGACCTTCAAACTAGTTACTACCTTCAGACTAATTACATTTAGCCTCTCCTGGTGTTCTTATAACTCAGAGTGAATATGATCTAGCGACATTGGCAAATACATGATAATTTCAATTTGGCTTTGTAGAATTTAGGTTTAGAGTCACTTAACATTTTAAAGTTTATGAAAATTGGTTTAGAGTGGGCCGGAGAGATAGCATGGAGGTAAGGTGTTTGCCTTGCATGCAGAAGGATAGTGGTTCAAATCCTAGCATCCCATATGGTCCCCTAAGCCTGCCAGGAGCAATTTCAGAGTGTAGAGTCAGGAGTAACCCCTGCTTGGTGTGACCCAAAAACGAAAAAAAAGAAAAAAGAAAATAGTTTTATAGATTCCCCAGATATTTCTAACTAGACCCTTATAATAAGACTAAAGTTTGATTACAATATACTTTACTGTCCTTAAAGCTCCTATTGGTGGGAAATAGGTCAACTGACTGAAAACAAATACAGCATTTGAGAGATCTGGTTTGATATGTGGCACTATCTGGTCTCCTGTGAATTATAAGGATTGACCAGTGAGCATAGATCCAGGAGAAGCCCAAATGAGCATCACAAGATGTAGCAAAAACTGAAAAAGAAAAGAAGAAAAGAAAGAGAGAAAGAAAGAAACAAAGAAAGAAGGAAGGAAGGAAGGAAGGAAGAAAGAAAGGAAGAAAGAAGGGAAGGAAGAAAGAAGGGAAGGAAGGAAGGAGGAAGAAAGGAAGGAGGAAGAAAGGAAGGAAAAGAATAAAAGAAAGAGTGAAAGAAAGAGGAAGAAAGAAATATAGAAGAAAGAATAAAAGAGAAAAAGAAAATAGAAAAAGAATGAAAGGACGAAAAGAGAAAAACAAAATAGAAAAAGACCAACAATTTCCAGATACAGAAACTTAAACTGAAATTATTTCTTAATGTACTAGAAAATCCCATATATAATAAAGTTCATGTGAGCCTGACCTCTCATTAGAATTAGTGTTAATGAAATGAAATGAGGCACAAAATGATTTATATTTCAATGCTGTTAAGATGTGTTTTAATGTCAGATGCTGTGACCACTATTTTCAAGAGCCTTCACACTCTGAAGAACTCCCAGTTACTGCCTCAATTTCCCTGCATCACAGTCAGTAATGAGGCAGGATTGTGGCCAGGTAAATTTTGGATCCATCCTTGGTTCAAATAACTTCTAATAATACCATATGATCTTTGACCTACTAATGAACCCTTCTAAGTTTTTCTTTAAAATAATTAAAGTGAATATTTTCATAAATGTCCTTTGTATTTCCATAAATAACAGCAAGCACCTAACAATAGTAGCTGTAATCATTTTTGGTGAGTCTATTAAGGGATTTAAATGACATCCAGAAATTTCTACCAGTGGGTAGGAAATGTGATTTGTATTCTTTTTTCTTTTTCTCCTTAATACTTATTTTCAGATTCAATTTCCCATACATATCACCTAAAATCAGTGAGGATTATAGAAGGGTTCTCAGAATTTGGGGTATGCAGGAAACAGGATGGTCAAAGGGAAAGCAGCACTGCATTCTTGAAACACAGCTTGGGCTATAACTTACTTACCCTCAGTCCTGACATGTCAATGACAACAGCAGGAATGCCTTCTTCATCACCTTTTGGAGCCACCTGCTCAAGCAGGTGGTAATAAGCCTTTGAGTCCTGTGATAATTAAATAAATCACAATTTAGAATGACATCGATAATTACATACTTAGCATGACACTAATTTCTCAAAAGCAAACAGATTTTATTTCCTATTTGACTATTATTCAAGAGTGCAGCTTAATTAACAAGCTAGAAACATCCACTAATTTAAATTTTTCCATTTGTCTGTTTACATAGTATATTTGCCTTTCTGTCTGAAAAGAAGTATTTGATTTAAATTTAATTAAAAACAATTTAAAGAATAAGACAAAAACAAAAGTCAATTTATGGGGCAGGAACTGTGACGCAAGCAGTAAGGCATCTGCCTTGCCCAAGTTAACCTAGGACAGACTGAGGTTCGATCCCCTGGTGTCCCATATGGTCCCCCAACCCAAGAGTTATTTCTGAGCACATAGCCAGGAGTAACCCCTGAGCAACACTAGGTGTGGTCAAAAAACAAAAAACAAAAAAGGCAATTTAAAGAAGTAAATGCTATCTGCTGACCTTTTGGAGGAAATAATTTACTTATGTATGTTAAATTGTATGCAGGAAAAACAAGTATACCTTTATAAAGCCATAGAAGTCAGTAGGTAAGATAAACTTAAAAAGAAAACAGAACCGGAAACAGATCCCCCGTGCCTGCCAGGAGCAATTTCTGAGCATGGAGCCAAGAGTAACCCCTGAGCACTGCCGGGTGTGACCCAAAAACCACAAAAACAACAACAAAAAAGAAACAAAAAAAATTAGATGAATAATCAGTAAAAGCAAAAGATTTTAAAGACAAAAGGTAAGTCAACTGAAAGGCAACTTCTGGAAAAGAATGGACCATAAGATGACATATCCATTAATGTTTATCTAGAAGACAGAAAAAGGTTCAGTTTCATCAGAGGAGATTGGATCAGAGAATACTCTTCACAATTCAGAAATATTCTTCCTGACAAAATGGAATTTTAAAAGTCATAGTTTAAAGTTCTAGTTTATTTCTTGCAACAACAACTGCAGCTTACTTTTTAAATAAATTCTTTAATTGATTCACCATAAAATGAACAATTAGAAAATTGTTTATGACTAAGTTTTAGTTATTCGATGTACAACACCCTTCACCAGTGCATGTTTCCCACCACCAATGCCCCTGTTTCCCTCTTGCCCCCCATACCCTCTCCTCTGCCTGCTTCTGTGCCAAATATATTTCTTCTTCTATTACTTCTTCTTATTATTCCTTCCCTCTCCCTCCCTCCTCTTCCTCTTCCTCCTTGTCCGAATTCTCTCTTTTCTTTTTATTGGCTTTCAATATTCTTCCTGAAGTGGTACCATGCATATCACTTTATCTCCTTTCAGCACCCAGTTCTTGTCCAGAGTGATCATTTTCAATTATCATCAAGGTAGTCCCTTCACTGCCCTAACTGCACTCTCCTAACCTTTGTAGCAAGTTTCTTACTATGGATCCTGAAGTCCTCCTGGTTCTCATCTCTATTGTTCCTGAATATTGATGTCATATTTCTTCTATATCCTACAAATGAATGCAATCACTCTATGTCTATCCCTCTCCCTCTGACTCATTAAAGTTCTATTTTCATTCAATGAAGGCGTAAAGATTTTCAGACAATTAATTTTAGTAATTTAGAGATGGCTTAACTTCTCTCATACAGATTGCAAAATCAGCCAAGATTCCATTTTTCCAATTAGGAGGGGTAAAGGTATACTTGCCAGATAGAACATTAAAAAGATGAAAATAAAAGATGACCATCATTCCCCAGCCTGAATGCTGGGTAAACCAATTTTCTGTCTTTTCTTTTATGTGTCCCTCCTCTTACTTTTTTTTAATCTATAGTTATTTTAAAGTCAGTGAAAGCTCCAAGCATCAATAAAATCTGCCTACCTTGCCCTTCATCTTCTCAGCTGAGAGTCATATAATGAGAATTTAGTGAGAATCTAGAGATTCTCATTTACTGTGTGCACTGCCCACATTGGTAGATTGTCTGTAATCTCAGGATGCCTCATACCCTGCTGCTACCCAGTTACTGGGTACTCAGAGTCCAGTCCTGACCTCAGCTAGGTGGACATTGCTCCCAGAGAATAGGAACAGTTATCATCTCAGCCATCAGCTTGGAGTTCTTAGTGCATACAGTTACAGCCTGGGTCAGAATGGTTATTATTCCTCAGAACAGTCTTTCAGTGTTAGGAAGTTGGGTAATTTATGGCTTAGTCTCATTTTCACACTTAGTACAGTGTGAAAAACTTGGTTGAAACAACTGTAGAACTTAAGTTGGAAATAGGATGTCCATCTCCTGTTAAATTCCAGTTCGGTAGTGATTTTAGAAGAATGCTTTAACCAAAGAAACATGTGGTTAGCAAGAGGAAGGGATCTGTCAGCTAAAGACAGGGTATTCTGAAGGTGGGAGGAAAGCTTTCCACTTAGTAGATACATACTCTCTGCTATTGCCCCTAACAAAGTCTATAGCAGGAAGAAACTGTCACACAGAGAGAAGCCTGGACCAATTCTTGGTGAGTCAAATAACTTTTCCTCTGATTCTTTCTCTTGGGAGACAATGTCTTACTTTTGGGGGGGTGGTTTTGCTTTTTGGGCCACACCCAGTGACGCTCAGGGCTTACTCCTGACTATGTGCTCAGAAATTGCTCCTGGCTTGCCTCCAAGCCATTTACCATATGGGATACCACCGCTCTGGTCCCAATGTCTTACATTTTTGAGAAAGTCAGGACTGAAATACTTTTCTTGAGCTACACCCCAGAATCTCACACCATTTATTATTAAAAACTATCTTCTGATATTCCTTCTTTAGGAATTTTCTTGGTTTAACTCTTATCAATGCCATTAGCTTTCTACTTTTACTTTCATGTGGAATCTTTTACAGACTTGAAAAGCCCCTTTGGACATGTGTTATAGAATTGGTGTTATCTTGTACAATCTGCGGGTAAATTCTCAGTGTGGAGGGTTGCAATACTTGAAAAAATAACTTTGTGATTCCTTAATAAATACCGGAATTCTGGGGCTGGAGAGCTGGTGCTAGAGGTAAGATGTCTGTCTTGCAAGCACTAGTCTAGGATGGACTGCGTTCCGATCCCCAGGTGTCCCATATGGTCCCCCAAAGCCGGGATGATTTCTGAGGACATAGCTAGGAGTAACCCCTGAGCATTAAACGGATGTGGCCCAAAACAAACAAACAAACAAACAAACAATACCGGAATTCTTTCACTGTGGCATACAGTCATAGGCCAAGGACTCCTACCTTGATATCAGAACTGAAGTTGTTGAGTTTGTTGCATCCTGCATTTTCCAGGTGATAATTAGCCCATCTTAGCAGGAGATCCTCAGGCGAGAGCTTCATCAAATCTTCCAAGCTTTCCCCTTCTCTCAAAAGTGCAATCAAAGCTGAAGAAGCACAGATGAAACAAAGATAAATTAACACAGAGATGCAAGGGCATTGGGATGGGGTTTGGACTGGGGAAATCATCAGGAATTTCACTGACCTCTGCTGGAAGCCAAAGGAATTGAATTATCACTGCATTTTGGAATAGAACTTTCTGATGGAAAGAATACCTTAATATACTACCTAAAGGTGCTGTATCGCATCATGAACTACATATACAATTATCCATATTTCAGTGGAGAATACAAGGCACCAGTAATGCCTGAATTTAAAAAAAAACATGACAGAACCACAGAAATAGCCAAGACTTTTGGCTCAAAATACTGAGTGTTCCAGGTGATGCTTTCATGATATGGCAACAGCTTTGCTTTTAAGAGATCAATTTTGTAATGGCAATGTTCTTTTGTCTATTCCTGTAGGAGTCCTATATTTCAAATGCTTGCTTGCATAATTATAGCAGTTCAAAAATGTAATCAACTCTTTCCTCTGTTTTCTCAGACGAATAAATACTTTTTGCTCTGCCAGAAGGTTTATATTTAGCTAGGGTCATTATTTGCAAATCAATATTCTTTCCCATGAGTTCTTTTTTTTGTTGTTTTGTTTTGATTTTTTAGTTTTTTGGCCACACCTAGCAGTGCTCAGGAATTACTCCTGGCACTGCACTCAGAAATCACTCCTGGCAAGCTCAGGGGACCATACAGAATGCCAGGAATTGAACTCAGATCCATCCCAGGAGGGCAGTATACAAGGCAAATGTCCTACCGCTGTGTTATCACTCTGGCCGGTCCTTCCTGTGAGTTCTAAGTTCTCTATTTGCTTTGCTTTCCTTTCCTTTTTTTCCTTCCTTCCTTCCTTCCTTCCTTTTTTGTTTTTTTTTTTTTTGTTTGTTTGTTTTTGGGTCACACCCGGTGACGCTCAGGGGTTATTCCTGGCTATGCTCTCAGAAGTCGCACCTGGCTTGGGGTACCATCTGGGATGCCCGGGGATTGAACCGCAGTCCGTCCTAGGCTAGCTCTGGCAAGGCAGATGCCTTACCTCTAGTGCCACCACACCAGCCCCTCTTTTTTGCTTTTTTATATTTTGTTTAACATACTGGTTTAACAATGGGACTGGGGGTGATTGATAATACAGAAGTAAGACATTTGCCTTGCATTCAACTGACCCTGGTTCAGTTGAACCAGCACTGCTTATAAAGTTCCTCAAGCACTATCAGGAATGACTCCTGAGCATAGTACCAACAAAAAGCCCTGAGCATCACTGGATGTAGCCCAGAAGCCAAAGTTTTAATCATGGTACCCCTGTATTTTTCACTGGTTATTGTAATTTGGAAATAGAAAAATGTGCATTTTCATGTGTATAAAATGCATATGTAGTTTGATACATATATATACACACTTTATAAATCACTATCTCCATATACCTAGCTACCTTTTGGATATAGAAGTAGAATTTAACTATATTAATAATATTGGTACAATCTATACCTGAAAACTAAAGGGTAACAATGTGCTTTTTATCAAAATCAAGCACTTCTACCTAAAGGACCAGCTGCTGTGTTTAAATGCAGTTAAGTTGCTAAGTGCAGAGAGAAAGACTGGCAGATAAATACCTGGATGAGACCATTGGAATCTTAAAAACTTGGTATTAATGAAAGGCACCAAGTTTTTCCTAACCTGGTTCAACCTTCATAGTATAAGAATGTGAATCGCTTCATACAACACAAATCTAAAACTGTCAAAATGGGGACCATGGACATGCTCAGTGCTCTGTGAGGTCTTGAATTTGATCTTGAAACTCACTGAAAAATAATCTAATTTGTTACTAAGTTCCTAAAGGCAGACAGAACTAGGAAAAGCTCTTGAGGTTAGAATGCCAGACAGCTACACTCCCAGGCAAGCTTTATTGTTAGCCTGTGGTCTTAAAAAGCCTTTGCTGTCTTTTAGTCTATTAGGACAGATAGAATCTATTACAGTACCCACATTACTGAGGCTCTGTGTAGTTTTTTTTTTAAGTGAGAGTTCTAGCTGACATCTTTCTTCAACAGCTCCTATGACACACATTAATGAAAGGCTTGGCCATCATGTTTGGGAATGTGTTCATACCTTCATTTCTGCTGATTTCAATATCGGCAAACAACCCAATCTTGATGACTTGCCATAGAAGCCCCAGCACTAGGTAAGGCTTGCCTTCTTTTAAGTCTTCAGCCCCAATATTAACCACGTGGCATCCAATAGCAGAGGCAGAGTTCAGAGCTAGGTTCAGATTTTCCTGAGAGAGAAAAAATGTACAGGTGTTGTTCTTGATGTTTCAGATGTCAAATAATTACTAAGGGCATCAGCTACAATATTTTCTGCCTGAAAAGATAAAATGCCTAGAGGCATACTCTTCATTAGATTTTAAGTTGAAGAAAAAGCAGGGAGTAATCATTACAAGAGAAGAAAGTTCAGTAATCCATTCAGCCAAATCAACACCCTGGGCTGAATACCTGGTCATAATGAAGCTAATGGGTGCTAGAATTTCCCATTTTGTCTGTGGTGGGGCCTACACACCAAGCCTTTCCATTAGCCAGGGACAAGGGGCATTTTTGAGGGAAGTCATTGTCTTGTCACTGGCTATTATTAGTAATATAACTGCTGATGCAATTCAAAGTCATAAAAGAGAGGAGCAAATAGCTTTTGACCTTCAAATTGGTTGCTAAGGGAATGGCAAAGATACAAAACCAAATTGATGGAAAAAGATAGCAGAGTTTTTACTGGGACAATTTATTGAATACTTGACTACTTAAGTATAAACATTCTTACATAACACACATACACAGGCCTATAGATGATATATTCTTCCAACCAACAACAAGATATGTAACTCATGCATTTGGAGTAGAGTCAATACGATTTTTAGTCTAGACTATATTCTACTTGGGTTCATGAAGATGTTAAACTATTAGAGGTAGAGTTGGTTTTTCTATGACATAAAGAAACAATAGAACACATGTCACCAATGAAGAAAAGGTACTATCAGAAGAAAAGTGAATAATAAAATCCATTTCTATGGATAGCAAAGATTATGAGTACATTTAACTTTTAGTGCATCTATACATTCATGGTTGAACTCTTTTTAGCAACTACTTCTCCCTTTTAAAGGCATCCATGGTTAAATTTAAATGGGATGCCATACCCTATTGTCAGAAGAAAGCGGCACACATGATGACAGTCATGTAAAAATATTGAAATGTCACATAAAACTACAGTTTACTGGGGCCGGGCAGTGGCGCTGGAGGTAAGGTGCCTGCCTTGCCTGCGCTAACCTAGGACGGACAACGGTTCGATCCCCCGGTTCCCCATATGGTCCCCCGGGCCTGCCAGGAGCGACTTCTGAGTGAATAGCCAGTAGTAACCCCTGAGCGTCACCGGGTGTGGCCCAAAAACCAAAAAACAAAAACAAAAACAAAAAAAAAAACAACAAAAAAACCCCTCCAGTTTACTTATTGCAATTTACTATTCAGTTAATCTGCAAACTGATGGAATAAAAGCAAGTGATATTTATCACACCCAGGCTGTGGCCAACAGGCCAACATGCTATGAAGGCTGTGGAGCTTCCTGTTTTCACCTCCTTCTTAGAAAAGTTTGCTGATCTTATCAGCTTATCTTTTCAGCTTAAAAAGCAGTATACTTGGCACCAAGTCAAGGGTATATTACCAGGGAAAGTTTCAGTTTAAAGTTCAACAAAGATGAATTGTATTCATAAGTGGTAGAAAGTAAGTAGTAACATAAGTGGCCCACCTACTAATACTCTACCAATTGTCACTCCTTCCCTTGCTCCACCCACTCTAATTGAAGAAAACTCAAATAGAGAGTTTCTCTAATTGTTAATTACAACAGGTCATCACTTAGGTGAAGCAGATGGAGGTGGGAAGATGTCCGGCACCTGACAAATGCTGAATCAGCACCAAACACAATGAAGATAACCAAGATAACCAAGCTTATTTATCCCAAGCACAATGAAGTAATAAAAGGAAGACAAACCTGTATGGTGAATGGGGTGAGTTTCTTCTTGTTGATTGTTCTTTCATCAATTGTATCTGGCACTGACAAGTTGATCATTTTACTGAAAGAGAAACAATTAACTAAAAGAAATTGTACTTCTAAATAACAGAGTGCAATCGCACTGGAATTAAATTTGAGGGTCTAGAAAAAAGATCAAAAGGCTGTGGCATATGTTTGATCCCCAGTTCTGCACCGTCCCCAGAGCAATCTAGGAGCTTCCCCCAAACACCAAAACAGATGGAGAGCCTGGGCACTGAAGTTATGGCACAAAACCAAACCAAAAGTTCTCATAATACTCAGGAAGCAAGTAACATAATCTGTGCCACCAGAATTTAATTATAAAATCAGTTATATATCTTGACTATGTTTAAAATATTAATGGGAAAAGATTCATATCTCTGGAGTCATACTAATGTATTGGGCAGGAAATAAAGACCTTACTTCTTATTTACAAAAAGTTGTAAAATTATCTTTGTTCCTTTAGCATGTTAGGAAATTCTAGGTAGGTGACCAAAGCATTTTATTTTTATTTTTTGGTCAGACCCAGCATTACTCAGGGGTTACTGCTGGCTCTAGGCTCATAAATCACTCCTGGCAGGCTGGGGGACTATATGGGATGCTGGGATTCAAACCACCGTCCTTCTGCGTGCAAGGCAAACACCATACCTCCATGTTACCTCTCTAGACCCTGTTCTTGTTGTTATTTTGGAAGTGCTCAGGGTGTACTCCTAGATTTGTGCTCAGGGATCACTCCTGAAGACTCAGAGGAACATATGAGGTGCTGGAAATTTAACACAAGTTGGCCACATGCAAGACAGTGACCTATCCACTAAGGCACCTATATTTTATTTCTTAGCCCTGAAAGTGGTCCTAGTCTATTTTATATAGATGAGCTGTGAATATTTCAGAGAATATAATGCCCATATTTATACTAAACACAATCAAACTATTCTTTCAATTACATGATAAAATGTCTTATATACCCATTTAGTTATAATCAAATTAAAGTACAATATTATTGTTTTTTATTATAATAATAGTATTATTATTGTTTTAGAAAATTTGTTCACATAAGTACATTGATCAGATATTCATCCAAAGCGAGTGGTCAATTTTTGGAAATGCTTTTATCTAAGTAATTGGTTTCAGATTCAATGAGATATAAAACATTTCCTTAAAATCACTTCAAGATTGATGAAAAAAGTTAAAAATAAAAAGGAATATTAACAAAATTTAATAATAATAAATTGACTATGACGGTTTCTTTTTATAATGATAAATCAGAATATTTTATCCCTGAAAATTATAAGCACTTTTTTTGTGGTTGCTTTTTAAAGCTATATTTCTATGACATTATCTAATATTAAATATATGATCACATACCTATATGCTAAAGGTACTTTACTGTAATTTGACAAACTTTTAATCCTTTGTAAAATATGAAACTATAAGTAGTGAACCTGAAAGATGGTGAAAAAGTAATTATAAAAATATATGGAGGGGCCCAGGAGATAGCATGGAAGTAAGGCGTTTGCCTTTCATGCAGAACGTCATCGGTTCGAATCCCGGTGCCCCATATGGTCCCCTGTGCCTACCAGGAGCAATTTCTGAGCATGGAGCCAGGAGTAACCCCTGAGCACTGCCGGGTGTGACCCAAAAACCAAATATATATATGGAGAGTGGGGCCAGAGTGGGCAAAGTGGTAGGGGATTTGCCTTGCATGCAGATCCAGGAGTAAACCCTGAGAGTTGCTGGGGGCGCTGATGAGAGAACTCTATGGACTTGAACACATCTTTGCATATGGAGGTGTCTGGGTTGGATCCCTGAACTATTGGCATCAATAGATCATCACAAATCTGGGAGTAGTCTCCAAGAACAGCCTTTCCTGAATAGTGGCCACTCCAAAATTAATTAAGTAAATGGGAGTGGACATCCCATTCTGGGGCTGTCTACATCCCAGCTCTGTGATATCACTTTTGTGGCCATTTGTCTCAACCATTTTTTCTGTATGACACAACATTCCTCTTAGACATATGTTCTCATTCAGTAAAATTATTTTACTTCACATATATGCACACAAATATGGGATACAGGGGAGATGATTCACCAGTCATGGGCATATGCTTTGCTTTTATTAGAGCTGAATCCAAACCCTGGCACTGAATTATCTCAAGAAAACCACCAGATATAGTTCTGGATGGTCTCAAGCACCAACAGAGGTGGTCCAGATAGTCCTGCAGGAAAATAGCAGAACCATATCCTTGGGTTGCAGCATTTAGTACTGATTCCATTGACTGAGTATTGTATGGACAAGCCCCTGGTCTCTTGAGCAGTACCTTGGAGACTTGTACAAAAAATAAATAAAAGCTGTATGAGGGGGTGGAAAAAACTTTAACACTTTTGTAAAAATGTTTTATATAAAAGAGAATGTTTTAAATAAAAATTTAAGTATATGCTATTTATATCTTAATAAGTTTATATCAAATTATAAGATAATATATGTGGATCTGAAAAGTTATGAAACATGTCAAAAAAGAGCATTGTAGGGGCCCAGGAGATAGCATGGAGGTAAGGCGCTTGCCTTTCATGCAATAGGTCATCGGTTCGAATCCCGGTGCCCCATATGGTCCCCCGTGCCTGCCAGGAGCAATTTCTGAGCATGGAGTCAGGAGTAACCCCTGAGCACTGCCGGGTGTGACCCAAAAAAACCCCCCAAAAAAAGAGCATTGTAATAGTATTTAAAATATTACAGACTATTCCTTATGAATTCAGTGGAGACCAGAATGAGAGTTAGGGGTGAACATGAAGGTGCTTGTCTTAATGAGACTAAAACTGGCTAGCCTGGTTCAGCCCCCAGTACTGTATATGGGTCCCAATTATGATGATCAAGGGTCACTCCAAGCACAGAGCCAGGAATAGTTCCTGAGCATCTCTGGGTGTGGCTGAATTCCCCCTTCATAGAAAAATAAAAGAATTCAATGGAGGAAACAATCACTGGAAATGGGAATAGATTGCAAATTTCCATGGAAATTGTATTTATTGGAGAAGGTATAGGGACAAGCATTTTTAAAAAATAGAATAAAAGTCAAAAGCCATCATTATAATCAAGTGTGCAGTGAGAAATGCAACCAGGCAGCCATTCATGCGGAATTTTCTCTGTGAGCTGGTGGTTTGGAAAAGTAAATCTACAAGGAGAGTAGGGAAGTTGGGGGTAAAGAAAGAAGGTCATTGGCACAAAACTAAAGATTTAGAACTTGAGCCTGTAGACCAAGACTGTGATACATTTTTCAAGCTTTTGAACCTTTTTTTTTTTTTGCTTTTGAACCTTTTAAAAAAAGAAACATCATGTGCTATCAAAGTGATAGCACAGCAGTAGGGCATTTGCCTTGCCTATGGCTGATCTAGGATGGGCCTTGGCTCGATCCCTGGCATCCCATATGGTCCCCCAAGCCAGGAGTGATTTCTGAACATATAGCCAGGAGTATCCCCTGAATGTTACAGAGTGTGGCCCAAAAAAACAAAAGCAAAAAAAAAAAAAAAGAAGAAGAAAAAGAAAAAGAAACATGGTTAACTTGAATAAGTAATGTACCAAAAGCAGAATAGCTCTAGGTAGATGATATGGGGGTGCCAAGAGCTCAAAATTGCACCTATCCGATCTTTTCAAATCCTGAGTTCATTTGAGACTGGACATTTTAAACCTCTTCACTAGTGGTAGGTCTACTAAAGTCAAAGCTGCAGAGGCATTGCCAAATATATCTTGAATTGACCAACTGTATTTGGTCAATTTGATAAATAGAAAATATTTATCCTTATCCTTGTATTGTGCACAAGTTAGATATTTGAGTTATAGATTTATGGACACCATTCAAAAGTCCATTCGCTTAAATAAACTGCTTGAATTGCTTCAATTATCAATGATCAAATTTCAATTACCAAGCTGCTATTCTCAATTATATCTGCTTTCATGGTAGGTTACCCTCAGATGAAGCAAAATTATATCTATCTAAAAAATAATTGCTTTTAATCTTACTATATCTCTAGATATTTGTGCTTATATCCATACTGTGCTCTCCTTTCCTCTACCCAAGCAATGGAAGTTTGAAGTTCTTATTATGACTAGATTATTATTTTTAATTTTTAGGCCACACCCAATGGTGCTCAGGGATTACTCCTGGTTCTACACGCAGGGGTCATTCTTGACAGTGCTCAGGGTACTATATGAAATGCTAGGGATTGAACCCAGGTAGGCCACATGCAAGACAAATCCCCTATCCACTGTACTATTGCTCCAGCACCTTTGACTTGATTTTGAGATTACTTTGCTTAGAGTTGTATTTATCAACCAGGAGCCATATGACTTCCTGTTACCACAAGATACTTGCAAGGGGGCCAGTCACAGGTAAAAATCAAATGAATGAAGGGCCACATCACAAGACATTATGGGCCATAGTAGGATAATGGTGGTGGGTTACAGCATTAAGGTCAGGAAGAGTTCATAGTAGGAAGAGGTTGAGAAACACTGGTCTACAGAAGCATTTTAGGTTCAGCTCAGCTCCAAAAGTTCAAAATAAGTGTACTTTATTGTTGGTATTTAGAAGATTCTAGGTAAAGTTTTGGAAACTAAAGATGAAATGATATTTACCAAAGCACAATGCCATCACCAACAGCATTGAAGAGATCATCTGTATTCGGATTCATTGGGATGACATGCTGACAATCAAGGTCATTTTCCAGGGCCTTGTTAATCCAGTTGACAAAGGCATACTTCTCTTCCTCTGTAAATGATTAAAATGCTTATTTGCAAAGTGAAATATGATATAAATAAAATTAGACACATGCATTCTCAAGACAAAGAGAAATAGTACAAAGTTAACTAATCATTATTCGATCATTCCACATTTATTGATTTATAAAACTTAACTGGCATGGGAAATATGCACAGAATCTCTCTTCACTCCAAACTATAAAATATACAACGAGGAAGTGCCTGAGAGAAACTCAAAAGGCTGAGCAAATACTTTTTTGTAGGAGAGGAGGAGTCCTGGGTTCAGTTCCTAATCACTGATGCATGAGTGATCTCTGAGTATAAAGCCAGAGAAAGTCTATGCGCATCACCTACTATGCACATCACCTAATGTGGTCCCAAAACAAAATGGAATGGATTTAAACTTATATGTAAATATATTATATAAGAAGTAAATATGTGCATATATTTATAAAAATATGTATTATAAAACATCTACATATAATTTAAACATGAATGTGGCCTATTCAGGATAAAATTCAGTCCTGTTGATTTTAATGTGGGATAAAGAGGCTTGTGTATGTGGCTCAAGGGTAGAGAACATATCTGACATGTTTGAGGTTCTGAGTTTGAACCCTGATAACTCACAAATATTTAAAAAAATCTAAAAATGTGGGATAGTACAGACAAGTTTTTTTATTGCTGAACCTCTTTATTAATGATAATATACTGCTATTAAATCCATGATACAATTATTCCTCATATTTGTAAAGATGTCAGATGTTGTTCTAAATTTTAGTAGATGTCAAGATACAATGCAATACAATACAATAATTTCCCTGAGCAGAATTGTGTCCCAAAATTTTCAGAAATACTACTATAGCACATCATTGTCTTAAAGATTCATAATCAATTGCTTTTAAAGTGCCTGTATTTAAAAATAAAAGGCTAAACTTTCTTTGTCTTAGCAATCAGACTTAACTGTGAATGTATCTCGATGATTAAATGAATTAAATTAAATTAATTGAAGAATTAAATTAAAATTTTCCATGACATAGAAGAATTCATTTTGGAAATTGTTAGAGTCCTGTCCTGTTTGGAAATTTCCATGGGGACTCCTAGATGATAATCTTCCAAATGAGTGCAAAACTTTCTTTCAAAGCCATGAAAATACAATCTTTGGATTATTCAACATAAGGTAATCATGAAATTTGGAAGTAGAAGCCTGAGTAGCAAGTTTTTGTAATTGTTTTATTATGCTTTGGGGGTTTTGGATGATACCTGGTGGTGCTAGGGATTACTTGGGGTTACTCCTGGCTCTGTGCTCAGGGGCCATTACCAGCAATGCTGTTGGGAACCAAACTGAGTCAACAGCATGCAAGTATGACAAATGCCTTAAGTCCTATACTACTTTTCTGACCCATATGAAAATCTACCAAGGAATTTTGGCATCATCAAATGTAATATCTAAAAAATGCAAATGAGATAATTTGGTAGAAAATCTCCACCTAGAACTTGAATAGTTTCTCTATTATATTGTGTACCTGGCATTGGTCCACTTATATTCAGAATAGTTCAGACTATTTTGGCAGTAACCTGATGTGAGCTGCTGTCTTTGTTTATACATTAAGTTTGAAAACTGTTTTTAGATACTTGGGTCCTATCTATAAAGCTCCCTCACCACCCTCCCTCTTTTTTCATCATCTCTACATTTTCCCCACCTTCACTGTACAGCCATTAGTCTACATACCTGAGTATGAGTGCTGGGTGCCAACACTAGACTGTTCAGAGGTGCCTCCAATAGCACAAATCCCTTCCTTCTTATTAATTGCTTTTCTAAATGTCTTGGCAACTTCTGTGCTTTTTAGGCCATGAAAAACCTGCAAAAATACAAACCCATTATGCTGAGTCAAGTCAGGAGAGAGACATAATGACTTCCTTCATGTGTAGTACATGGAGAATCATAGTCAGACAACAACAAATGATCGAATGCAGCAGCACCTGAGAACATGTCTATACCATTGGGACTACCAATTGTGGAAGTTGTGGGTGAAAGGTGGATTGGAGGAACCCTGAAGCAATGTTGGAGAAGCAGACACTATGGTGGAGAGTGTGGTGCTTTCATTGCATGCATGAAAATCTACCATATATAGTACTGTAAATCAAAGTACCGAAATTAATTGTTTTTAATTAGGCTCAAAACACTCCAATCTATTACCCAGAAAACAATAAATAAATATCCTGTCATGTTGAAGTCTGGTGGGGTCATGTAGCTTTCTGGTTACTTTTCCAAGCAGAATAAAAGTCCTAAGTTTCAAAAGCATCTCTATATTCTGTAACACACTCACCTTGATAAACTCATCAAAGCTGATCCTCCCATCCTGGTCCAGATCACCTGTTGCCATCAGGTTTTCTGTTATTTCTCTCACTCTGTACCCAGGCAGAGGCAAGCAAGCAGCCTTGAACAAGTCATTCAACTCATTGCAGCTGATGTAGCCATTGCCATCAGTGTCTGGAAGGCAAAAGGCAATCAAAATTTCAGGGCAATCCAGGAAAGAGCAGGAAGGAAGGTGAGAGAAGATGGGGGTGGGTGCTATGGGTAGGAAAGAAGGGGGCACCCTCATGCTAAGGATGACCTATGCAAGCAAGCATCAGGAGAATCTGAATCTCTTAGAGCATCATTTGCAACACCCATGGTTTGACATTTCAAAAGAGGTTCTGTCAACAGACTCCAAGAGGAATCTTAGAAAAACAGGTGGAGTAAGAAGTCAGAGGCTTAGAGATAAGGAGTAAGAAAAGGTATGGAATAGTCACAAAGAAAATAAAAAAAATAGAAAAGATAAATCTTGGGCACTATTAGTAGATAAAGTCACAGGTGAGAAAGGGTTTATATCCCATGTTTAGATGAAGAATGGGCTATTTTCTTGAAGCATATCTTTTAAAAGTAAGTTTTCCTAGTTCCTCTAACCAACCTTCCAACTCTGCTAGCTCTGGTTCCTATTCCCATTTTTATTGCAAATATTCTGTAACTTCTCTATAAAGAATGGAATACTACTCACCAACTTTGGCAAAAGCTTCTCTGAGCTCCAGCATTTCTTCATCGGACACAGATACTCTAGCCATTTTTTAAAAAAATACTTTTAAACAGTAGATCTGCAAAGGGGAAACATGAGAAATAATTTGTACTTCCACATTTGTAAAGGTCCATGTTAAGAAACAGTCCTCTGCACCCCTGACTATAACTATCTTCCTAAAAGGTAAGAAATAGTCTTTTCTCTAACACTGTACCTGCTCATCTCCAAACATCTCTCAGCAGTGTCTCCCCATACTATACCACAGCCTGAAGAGGACAGGGGCTTTTCTCACTTTGAATGTAGGCAGAGGCTGATGCTGCTTTGATTTTGGTGAATGGCTACAAAAGCCTTACTACATAAGCAACTAGAAACTCATGCTTCCTTTCCTATCAGAAGCTCATTTTGGTATTTTGCCTCTTGGTATTCAATTGTCACCCTGTGAGATGGTTGATCCATGTGAAGAAATTCTGGTTGTCTATTGTCCAAAACCAATCGTATCAGCACTGTCTGTTCAGCAAGGGTTGGTCATAGAGAATGAGACAAATATATGAGACAAACAAACACAAGAATAAAAGATTTAACACAGCCATCAGTGGCCCACAGATTGGTCATTGATTCAATATATCAATCTCCATCCCGGCTCCCAATACATGAATTATTAAACATGACATGAATTTAAGTTGATATAGAAATTTAGGACATTTAATAAACCATCAATATCCAATGGATACATAAAGAGCAGAGACGAGATATATCATATCACAGATCAGCAGACACCCTTAAAGTACACAGTAAAGTCATGTTCCTTTGCTATTCTATTTTGCCTATCTTGTCCTCTCTGTCTAGAAGATTCTAAACTCTTTTATTCTATTCTTTCCAGTGTGCTACTCATTTATAGTTAAAGACTTAAGCTATTTATGCCCAGAGACTATTCCCTACCATAGGGTTGTGCTTTTGTTAGAGGAATGCTTGCTAAGATCCTAAGGGATAGTCACCATAAGTGCCAGTCACTTCCCTTAGAGGTTTGGAACATTCCAGCTCTTTTGAAAATCAACATTTCCATTGTCCCAATTGATGGGATGTGGAATTGAAGAAATGACTCTATTGAAAGCAGTTAACCAATAGAATTCAGAAAATGACAGTTTCTCAAATAAATACATTTTGAAATAGTTTGTTATAAACATACAGCAAAAATGTTTAAATCACATATTAGTCATTTTAATGATGTCTTGATGTTTACATGTAAATGTAATGTTTGTTGAAGCAACAGATACATTTTGTTTCTTTGTTTATTTTTGGTTTGGGGACCACACCCAGCAGTACTCAGGGGTTACTCCTGGCTTTGCACTCAGAAATCTTTCCTGGCAAGCTCGGGGGATCATATGGGATGCCAGGATTCAAACCACTGACCATCCTGGGTCAGCTGCGTTTAAGGTAAACGCCCCACCCACCTGCTGAGCTATCACTCCAGCCCCAATAGATTCATTTTGTAACTTTAAAGGGAGTTAACAAATTTCTTTAAGTAAGTATGGGATGATAAAGGGAAGCTGACCCTCTAATAATGCACCTATGGGAATATGAGCGGTGTTTTTCAGGAGTTCTCAGAAATGCAGTGTTGCTTGCTCAGAGACTTAGAGCCAGTGTGGGTAATTTAATTCCTGTGCATTACAGCTTCCCTTCAGGTGGAAAAAGAAGGAAATAAAAAATGGATCGCATTTTCTACATCTTTAGCTATTCCATGCCAGCAATTTTAAACAGGAGCTCTCCCAAAGCTTACTCAACTTCCTGGTAGGAAAAGTACATGTGGGGGTGAGATGGAGACTAGGGCAGATTTATTCAAAATTATATTCTGGGCATTTTAGTGATGTTACTAAATAGAAAAGTTTAAAATTTGTTACAGAATATTTTTTTTGTGGATTTCCTTGTCTACATATTCATGCTATTCAATAGTTGCACACTTATTCTCAGTGGTAACTGATAATCACTGAATCTATAGGCACTCAATCCAACAGATATACATTTATTATCTTCCAGTTTCTGTCATGCATAGGCCCTTAATATTGCAAACAGTAACTCAGAGAAGTAAATACAATGGATCGCCACGCACACAGCTAGGTAGAAGACAGTCAAACATCAATTTTTAAGTCTTCTCTCCTCTCTCAGACCATCTATTCAAGTCCAATGCCTTCAGATTTTTGAGACCTTAGTTCAGCTATCTATTCATTTACTCAGCAAGAATTCACTATATGTATGTAGACTTCTGTATATGTTATAATCCAGGAAGATTTTTGAAAAGCAATGATATAGAATCTTTATCTGGGATACCTGTTTAGGAGGCTTCTGATTTCCTATGTTAAGAAATCAAGGTTTCTGCTGTAAAAAACTAGGATATTACTTTGTGCTCCTTATTAAATTCTAGTGATTTGTTTTATTGGCTATTTTTATCCTCTTTCCCAGTACTCTATAAATGCATTCATAGAAGATTTTTTCCCCATAGTATATTAATCATTGTTCACCAAATCTGTTCTAAAGAGCCCAGAACAGGCAGGATTTTTCTTTTTTCTTTTTTGGTTATTATGTAAGTATTACCTGTCAATATCTAGAGGCTATTCCTGATTCAATGCTTTGGAATTATACCCTGTGATGGTAAGGGGACCATGTGGTGCTGGGGACCAAGCCAGAAACTCCTGGATGCACTGTTTGCTTTACACATTCATAGCCCACTGAGACATCTCTCCATTTTTTATTTTTATATTTGTCACACTTCTTGGTTTAGGGATATTTAGGAGACTATGAAATAAATTCATTCAATTAACAAACATTTGTGAATACCTATTATTTTCATTTATATATTTGGGGGCGTTTGGTCCACACCTGGTGGTGCTTGGCTCTATTCCCAGCTCTGTACTTGAGGTTCACTTCTAGTGATGCTGGGGGATCATGTGGTGTCAGGGATTGACCCAGGTAAGATTGAATTATAGAAAAGTACCTGAAGCCCTCTCCTGCTAGAATTAGGCCTCAGGTTCCAAAGCTAGGTCACTGGAGATCAAATGTTTGTTTTTTTGGTTTTTGGGTCACACCCGGCAGTGCTCAGGGGTTACTCCTGGCTCCATGCTCAGAAATTGCTCCTGGCAGGCACGGGGGACCATATGGGGCACCGGGATTCGAACCGATGACATTTTGCATGAAAGGCAAACGCCTTACCTCCATGCTATCTCCCGGGCCCCGAGATCAAATGTTGATGTAGGAAATAATACACACACTCAAAAAGGAGAAATGAGAAATGGGTTCAGAATTCTTAGAAACATTCAGCTTCTAATAAGCAGGTATATCAGTAATATGTCTGGAAAAGCAAGAGAGCATTTTCCTGAATAACCCGAAGCATTTATTAGGAAGAAACAGACCACACTCAGAGATGGGATTATGTAGTCTAAATACTAATCCAAGGTACTACATTCAAAGATGTTTCTAGGTCAGAGAGATGGCATGGAGATAGGGCATTTGCCTTGCATGCAGGAGGATGGTGGTTCAAATTCTGGCATCCCATATGGTCCTCCAAGCCTGCCGGCAGCGATTTCTGAGTGTAGAGCCAGGAGTAACCCCTGAGCACTGCTGGGTGTAACCCAAAAACTATATATAGCACTGTCGGGTGTGACCCAAAAACTATACATATATATACAAATATATATATATATACACATATATACATATATATACATATATACATACACATATATATATATATATATCTTGAAGATGTTTCTAACCAATGAGTAAATTGCACACAACGAGTGGAATAAGATCCGATTAATACCACTCTCTCTGGTTCTGAGTATTTACTATATGTAAACCCTGATCTTGTCACCTTAAAGATGAAATAAAAGTCGGTTCGAATCCCGGTGCCCCATATGGTCCTCCATGCCTGCCAGGAGCAATTTCTGAGCATGGAGCCAGGAGTAACCCCTGAGCACTGTCAGGTGTGAGCCTCCCCCCAAAAAAAAAGATGAAATAAAAGGAAAGATCATGACAGGGTCTCTGAGTCTAAACTAGATGGATCTGTCTTTGGGTATAATGGTTTTTGATTATACTGTCAGTGTCTGGTGAAGAAGGTAAGTAAAGGCAGGAAACAAAACTGTATTGTAAGGACCAACAACAGAACCAAGGAAGGAAGGATTATAGTGATGAGTAAAAAAAAAAGACTAAAGATAATGGTATAATAAAAAGATAAGAAAATATTATTGCATAAAAATGTCTCCAGGTGCTGGAGAGATAATATAGAGGGTAAGGCACTTGACTTGCATATGGCCAACTAGGGTTAGATTATTGGCACCCCAAATGAACCTCACCAGGGTAATCCCTGAGTGCAGAGTCAGAATTAAGTTCTGAATATGGCCTCAAATAAAATTACATGTCCTGTTAAAATAAAAGAAATTTTATTTGAATTCATCTTAATTCAGGGAAGAAAGTGCTATTTTAAAATATATAGCAGATAGAAAAGATTTTAAAAATCTTGAAAATCTGAATAACCATAACTCTCTAAGAGATTCATCAATCTCTTAACACAGAGAAGTCAAATAGTGAGCCTTCAAGTGTTACAAATTCAAAGTTCTTCCATGTTTTAATGGTCAAAGTAATCAGATATACAGTGATTTCATTTAGAAGGTATTTGAGGAAAACTGAAGAAAAAGCTCAACAGAGTGAGCTTGCATGTCGAAGGTTTGAGTTTGATCCCAACATACATAGTCCCCTGAATTCAGATAGGAGTGACCTCTCACAAACACCATCAGGTGTGACCCCAAAGAAACAACAAAAAAGTGTATTGAAGACAGTATTATCAACAACTGTGATACTTTACTTTGCAATTTTAAGCTTTCAGACATATTTAGGAAGAATCTCTTACACCATTAGAATAAGCAGGTAGGCCTTGAAACACAATCTAACTTTGAGACAAAGAGGAACCTACTCAATAATTTTTCAGAACTCCTACACTTTAAGAATAAGGAAACTAGAGTTCCAATGAAATAAAGTTCCATACAAGCTCTCAATGTCTTTCTAGGATAGAGTTTGTAAATGTAGCTCCTAGTAAGCAGAGCATTGCCATTTAAAGGGCCATTAAGATTCATAACTGAGAAGAGACCTTTTAACTAATTGAACTGAATATAAAAATTTTCACAAAGTAGAGAACCAGAAAGAAGAGATAATTAATGTAAAAATATGCAGATCAGAATATTCCTCGGAAGATCCTTATTAGAGATAGGATGAAATATTAGGTACTTTACATAGTCTATTATAGTTTGCTTGGAAAATAATACACCCAACTAATTCCAGCACATTTTGAGGCATGGATTATCATATGCTGTTACAATTCATAAGGTTAATTGGCAAGGTTTCAGTTGGCAAATTACGGGCACCATAATGGGTGTGGACTCCTGGGAGTTCCCAACAGAAAGGAGATGTGGTTGGGAAAGGAATGCCCCTTCCAGTGTGTGAATGTAGAACTTTTTCAGTTTTGTTTTACTCTCTCTTCTTGGAACAGGGCCCTCTCTGCATCATTCAACTGTGTCCTGCCTGAACCATTTTAAAATCTTTTTGGAACCTTGTTTTGAATCACTCTCTGAACTTTAAATATAAGATGACAAATCTTAAATTAATCATTTAAGTTTCATCTGGCCTCCAGTTACTCAGAGAGCACTTACATTTATTAAATCAATACTTAGTGAATCCCAAGGCACTTGGCCAAAGTGAAAACCAATTGTTCAATTTTATAACTTATTTTTGAAGATACAAGAAAATCAAATAACCTTCTTTTACCCCAAATAGAAAAAGCCACAAAACCTGTTCATTTATTTAAATCAAGAGCGTTTTTGAGTCTGCTTAAGATTGCTATTTCCCAGATAGGTAGTGAAAAAGAACTTCTGAGAATGACTTCTTATAAAGAAAACATCTGACTCCAGTTCCCTGAAGTCTGAATGTAGGAACTAGTGACGCAGTGTGGCAGAAAAAAAAATAAGTCTTTTTTAAAGTAAATGTAAAACCATCAGATGAATTTTCTGTGAAGTTTTATTACTGATTATAAACAGCAGAAGAACTGGGAAAATTCATGTACTGGAACTATGTCTGAAAAGTGGTAGTGGCTTATGGGTCAATATATTTCCATTTAATATAATGATGACCACTTATATAACTGCCAGGATGAGGCTGGCAGCTGTAAACTGGCATCACATTGCCAAGTTTCTTTTGAATTTGCACCTTGACACAGTGGATAATTACTACTGGAAATTAGGGACCCAAATTCCTAGTTTTACCTCCATCATTCCAGGGAGAAATTAAATAACTCTCAAAAGGCTCCATGGGCAGTAGGTAGTCCCAAACAATACATAATCTAGATCATCATTAATGCTGCAAATGTTAGTAAGAGACTGAGGACTGAGGATTAAAGAAGTAAAACACAAAGTCTATTGAACTATGTAACAAAATTAACTACATGAAATACGTGTAAGGTCTCCACCCCATTAACCCCAAACATCATGATAATGTTAGAACAGTTCAAAAGGAATTTTGCATTTTCCTAACGCCATCTTTTTCATTTTACAAAGGAGATCACTATAAAAGATTTAATGAGAAGTAATTCTCAGATATTACAAAGTTTTACATAAAAGATAATTTAGCTTTATTTTTTTAAAATGACTTTCTGGGGAAACAGTATATCAATTAGTACAGTGAAACATGTATCTGACCCAAGTTTGAGTCCTGGAACTCCAGGGCTTCGTGAGCATTATTACCATATATATATATATATATATATATATATCATATATATATCATACATATATACCATATGTATATTACCATTATACATAGTCCTGGATGTTCCCAAGCATCACCAGATATAGTTCTAAAGGACCTCTGAGCCTTGCAAAGACGGCACTGCAGGATAACTTAGCCCCTAAACTGGTCACCTAAGTGTCATGAGAGTAGCCCTTGGGTACCCTGAGAACCACTTGGGAAGATTTCCTCCTTCTCCTCAATAATAAGTCAGAGGAGAGAGATAGACACAGAATAGTCTCACTCAGGTGTGGGATTTAAGAAAAAGAAAAAGACAGTATTGTAATAGTACCCAGAAACATAATATCCAGAAACAATAATAACAGAGATGAGGGCTGAAAGGACCAGTCCACAATATGAAGTTTACTACAAAAAGTGGTGAATGTAGTTAGAGAAATAACTACACTAACAACTATAATGACAATGTAGTGAGAGAATTAGAATGCTTTTCTTAGAGACAGACAGGAGATGGGGGAGGAGGGAGATGAGGGGCTTTGAGGGCAGGAAGGCTGTACTGGTGAAGGGGTTTACTTTTATGACTGGAATCCAACTATAAACATGTTTGTAATTGTGCTTAAATAAAGATATTATTAAAAATGGTGCATGAAAAAATATCTCTTATGGGGTGGGTGGGTGAGAAAAAAAAAGAAAAATATCTCTTCTTTGAAATATAGATGCCCAAAAAGCACATGAAAAAATAGTCCACATCATTAATCATTAGGGAGATGCAAATCAAAACAACAATGAGGTACCATCTCATGCCACAGAGACCGGCACATATCACAAAGAACAAGAACAATCAATGCTGGTGTGGACTCAGGGAGACTCTCATTAACTGTTGGTGGAAATGCCATCTAGTCCAGATTTCTGGAAAAGAGTGTGGAGATTCCTCAAAAAGCTAAAAATTGAGCTCCCATACAGTCTAGCAATACCATTCCTAGGGATATACCCTCAGGACACAAAAACACAGCACAAAAAGGCCCTCTACACTCCTATGTTCACTGCAGCACTATTTATAATAGCCAGAATCTGGAAACAATCCATATGCCAGATAATAAATTAGTGGTTAAAGAAATTGTGGTACATCTACACAATGGAATACTATGTAGCTGTTAGGAAACATACAGTCATGAAATTTTCCAATCCATGGATGAACATGGAGATGATTATGCTGAGTGAAATGAGAGAGACAAACACAGAATAATCTCACTCATCTGTGGGATTTAAGATAGATGAAAGACAGTATGACAAATATATCCCAAAACAATAGAGATGCGGGCCAGAAGGACCAGCCCACAAAAAAAGAGATGAATTTAGAGAAATAACTGTACTAAATACACTAACAATTGTTATGACAATGATAGTGAGAGAGAGAAGTAACCTGCCCTGAAGATAGGCAAAGGGTGATGGTGAAGGAGGGAAATGGGGAACATTAGTGGTGGGTAAGTTACACTGGTGAAGGGGTGGGAATTACATTGGATCATTGAAATCCAACTATGATCATTTTTGTAATCAGGGTGCTTAAATAAATTTTAAAAAATATCTTCTTGGTTTTAAAGAAACCAAATAATTAATTATAAATGACTTAAACTATGAACGGCCACTTCCTGCCTACTCACAATTCTTTTATTCACAATCAGTTTGGGAATATGGCTGAAGGGGTGGAATATAGGCCTGGCAAGTAATCCTGGCAGTTTAATCCCCAACACAATATGCATCTCTACCGCTGTCACAAAGGACCTGGTAACCTTCAGCATCACTTGCTCCAACACTGAATCATTAGGTTGCAGGGCTGGGAAATGCATCATCTCATATTTCTAGATGGGGCCCCTACTTATAAAAACCCTTGGGTTATTGATTTTGTCACTGCAGAAATTAGGCTTTTCTCCAATTGTTGTCTGCAGACCTGAGGGGAAAGTAGGAAGTTATAGACCCTGGAATCTTTCTTCTCTTACTATCTCCAGGAAGCCCTCAGGCAGGGTGACTCACACCCAAGCACAGCTCTTGCTTCTGGAGCTTTGTAGTCTATTCATCTCTGGGAAAAGGGCTTGAGAAGCTGTCCACAGGTCTTAGTTCTGTTACCAAGGGATCTATGTACCTCCTCCTTGCTCAGCACACCCTCACAATGCCTCTGCTGTCCACCCATGACACTTCCCTCCGCCATTCATGGTATAACACAGAACAAACTTCTTGCAGGCACAAAATGTAATCCGGGCTGGGGAGTCCCTCATTGCCTTAGCACCTCAAGGGGATGACATTTTGAAAATCCACTTCACATTTGATCACAGAGATTTTCAGATCTAGTCTTTCCCCTGCTAAAAGCTCTGGAGATCCAAAATAAAACTTTCCACAAAGCAGATCAATTTCTAGGCTAAATGATGTCATATTAGACATCATTCACTCATTCTCATATTCCTTTATGCTTTATCCAAAGCATTGATCTGGCAGTACGTCACTCACATGATGGAAGGGAGTGATCACAAAGACTGAGATTTCATAATGCCCTTTAGATAACACATTTCAAGTACAACACAGTGATAAAAGTGCCCTTCACCAAGGTGGTTAATCAATGGAAAAGAAGTTTTGATGACTAAAAACAAACTTGAGGTCCAGGATACAGAACACTTGCCTTGCATATGTGATACTCCAGGTTTGATCCCCAGCACCACACATGCATAAAAATAATTATATAATTAAAAAGCAAAGACTAAATGCAGGACTGCAAGTCACAAAAAGACCTGATCAATAACAAGCAACGAGCACCCAAGCTTATCAAAGTATAAAAAGTGCAGACAATTAAATCAGCCTCTGCCATGCAGGTATTCAGACCATTCAGACACTTGTCTGGCCAAGTAAACTGTAATTGGACTCAGCAGCAGGAAGATGATGAAGGTGCCAGCTGGGCAGCAGGGCCACCTCAGCTCTCACTGGTTGTGTAACCACAAGCCAGTTAGTTTCTCTGGGCTCAGCATTTTCATCTCTATGTTAAAAACTGAAGTCCTTCTATCCACGTGAAAAGTTTCAGGACTTTGAGCACTGACTGACAAGTATGGGTACTAGTTATAGCAGGTATATTCAGATAAACCCAGAAACAGGGGCAATGCCAGCAGAAAATCTGACCTTGACCCTCTGTTTCTCTTTCCAACAGGCAACTCTGACTTGCCCTTGGAGGAGAGTGAGCAACTCACAGCCCTGCCTGGCCTCCGCTCTTACTCAGAGCAGGAAGTTTCTGTCCTCAGGCGTGCCTCTTGCTGACCCAGCTTAGTGCCCATGACATGGTTGTTGAATGCAGGCAAGTGGCCATCTTGGCACGTGAGCTCAGTTGGAGTCTCACGTGCAGCTTAAGACACACTGATCCAGTTCGCTCCTAGTTTTCAGCCTGTGAGCAAAGTGTCCCAGAAAATAGAACCATCTACTCCTTTCTTCAAAAATATCCAAATAAGGAAACCTTGCAACCTCTCTGGTGTCTCATATCCCTACCCGGTAACCCAAGTCTTTTCTGATAGGATTAAAGTTCCCTTTCACTTGGGCTAGTCTCAGAGGGAATTAGAGAAACAATAATTCTATCAAGTTTCTTGATGAAGGCTACCAGTCCCTTTCAAAAGGTATTCTTTCAATTTGAATCCTGCAGCTTATGTTCTAAGGTTTGTTGGTTGCTATCTGAGCATATGCTAAGTTCTTCAAATGATTACTATGAATTACAGCCATGGAAGTTTTAGTTAGAAGACAGATCCTTTCCTGTACGATGGCTGGCTTCCTGGCCTTCTTTATGCTTACTTAAATAATTTTCTGAATTAAGAGAAAGAATATCCACAAGGGTCAGGAATATAGCTCAATAGACTGAGCACAAGCTTAGCATAGGGAGGCTCAGGTTAAATCTCTGGCATCATATGATCCCCTCAGCATTTTGAGGAGTGAGCCCCAAGCACCAAGTTGGAATAACCTCTGAGCACCACAGGTATGGTCCAACTACCAGAGGAAAAACTAACAAAAGTCACAGGATTTACTGATGAAGGGGCCTATTCTGGTCCTTCTTCCTATCATAGAGTAAAATGGCACCCCTGTTTAAGGAAATAGCCTACATTATAGTTCTCTAATTTCTCCTCTTTCCTATATAATGTTTGCAAATTGAGACAAAATGATACATACTGTAAGTAAGATCTGCTCAGCAAATATTTCCCATGATTTCAACTAACCTATGAATAAAAATTTCTTCCTGTTTCCTGCACTTAAAGAACTGAATCTTGGCCTTGAGGAGACCCTGTCTGGGTTTTGGGTTACAATAAAGATGTGCCCAATACACATGTAAATGCTCTTGGTGCTTTCTAGGTTACAAAAACCCAAGCAATCTGGGATCCCCCTACATTTATCTGTCTATTGATTCTGTGCTATACATTGAACCCCCCTGGGTTACTTAGTGACCAGAAAGAAAAAAGATTCAACTCAGCCTGAAACACAACATTCAAAAAGTAAAACACCAGATTCTTAGGTGAATATTGAAATGACATTCTTAGATTGCTCCAACACTCAGCCTAGCTGCAGAGAATTCAAGCTTCTGGCAGCAGGTAGGCAGCAAGTGTTTCCTATACTTTGGGCTGGTTTCCAGCTCCAAGACATGTCTCCTGAGATGACATCCTCAGCTCCCAGAAGATCCAGAGCTCACGACTCCCACTGTGACTTCAGGATCAGGCACAGTGAGCACTCTGAAAGTGAGGAAAGGATATGGAAAAATGGACTCAGAAACAAAATATATACAGATCATGAGAATTCTATTATCTTCTCTGAGAAGTTTAACCCTAAGACACTCAAGTATAGGGTCAGAGGTGGTACTGGTATAAGGCACTTGCCTTACATATAAACCAGCAGATTCACCATCCAGAGCCACTTATGGTTCCCCTGAACATCGCCAGGATTAATTCCTGTTATAGAATCAAGAATAATCTCTGAGTACAACTGGGTGTGCCCTTCCAAAAAAAAATAAATAAAAGAAAAGATGCTCAAGTATGGACTTAAATATCCTTTCTATTGAATTACAAATGCTTAAAACAAGACAAGCAATATTTTACATTTGCAGAAACCACTTTGCTGGAAAAGACTTTGATGAATTGATCTGGGAGTTAAGAGCTACTAGTGTTCCCTAAAACTGAGGCTTCAATTTTTTCTCTCGAAACCTCCCTTTTACATGAGAAACATAACATGGGTGAGTATTACTAGCTATCATTTGGATTCAGGTTGCAGTTGATTTTGAATTACTGTTCAGATTTTGCATGTTTCAAAATGTTTTACATTTGCCAAACTTCTAAGAATACAGGTACCTAATGGGATCAGGATCCACCATTTAAAGTAGAAAGCAAGGATTCAGGCATGTTTCAAATAGACCACACTCAGCCACTGTGGGAAGGTTTCATTCTGCAGTAGCAGAACCCAGATCTGGGTTTCTTACACTGTGCCTGGCCTGCTAGGGTGGGCAAAAAAAGTGGTTTTCTTGGTATTTGACACTTAACCCAGGATGTGGATGTGGGAGGGGAACACCAAAAACAAACAAACAAACAAAAAAGAAGCCAAGAGTAAAACTACCTGGATTGCTCAAATCTGTATACAATGGAATACTGCTCAGCTCTAAGAAAAGATCATGTAATTTTCATCCATGCTTCTACATGGATGGACCCGGAGAGTATAATACTGAGTGAAGTGAGTCAGGAGAGATATAGGCAGAATAATATCTCTTATAAGTGGGATATAAATGAGCAGTAGTGGAAAAACGAAAGCCCAAAGGCAACAGAAACTGAGAATGGTATATAGTAGGAAGTGTACCACAGAGGGAATAGCAGGGCGGATAATTGGGGGTGGGGGAAAGAATAAAGGATATTAGAGCAGGGAAGTGGACAATGGTGGAGAGGACTACTGGAACATTCTATGCATAAAAGACTACTATTAGGGGGCCGGGCAGTGGCGCTGGAGGTAAGGTGCCTGCCTTGCCTGTGCTAGCCTAGGACGGACTGCGGTTCAATCCCCGGTTTCCCATATGGTCCCCCAAGCCAGGAGTGACTTCTGAGCGCATAGCCAGGAGTAACCCCTGAGCATCATTGGGTGTGCCCCCCCCAAAAAAAACAAACAAAAAAACAAAAAGACTACTATTGAATTGTAAATCACAGTACCTAAAATAAAAGAAAGGCTTATTCTTCAATTCCATGTTCTACCTTGAATTCACATCTTATTTGTCCCTATGTCTCTTTGCTTGCCTTTTTCCGCCTCTTGAGAAGCCTGTATTCTCTCTTGAACATGTACTTTCTCTCCTCTCACATCTTTCTAAGCAAGTTTTGTTCAGTAAAAATTATCTTGCTTCACTATAAAAGGTAAATAATAAAATATATCATTGCAAATGGGGAAAAACAAGTATCAAGAAGCACATGAAAGCTTTTTGGAATTGGCTCTGGAGTTCACTTCTCTGTAATTTTCAGTTTTTTGAGTAGATAATAAAATTCACGCACTGGTAGTTTAATGTGTGTCACTGAATAAACTCATGCAGTGAACTTTCAGAATATATCTGACAAACTAAGCTACTTTGTGCCTGCTGCAGAATCAGTTACTGTGATAAAAGGAGAAGATGGCTTTTGTGGTCAAAGAGAGGCACTTGGTCCCTGAGACACAAGTAGATGCATTAGATCTGGAGAAAGAGAAAAATTGCTCCCCTCTGGAAAGTCAAATAGGACCTCTTAGAGGAGGTGAAATTTAGCATAGACTTCCGCAGCAATTGCCTCAAGAGCAGCTTCCCCAGATTGTTGTAGAATGATTAATTGCTTATCTTCTTGTATAAAGAAGTAAAGGACAAAAGAAGAGCAGCTAATGTTTACTGAGCAGTCTTTCAAAGCTAAATACCCTAAATGCATGACCATGTTTCATGCTTGCCACAACACCATGGAGATGATGTAGCTTTTGACAGAAAAGGAGCTGAGGTTTGAATAACCAGTTCAGGATTCTACTCCATGAACCAGGGATGCAGCATTACACAGACTCCTTGTTGTAGACCTTCAGGAATGCACAGAAAAACACTTTCTTTGATCACTGGCTCTTGCATGTCTGAATGTCAAGGTTCTCTGCATTCATTCGTGCCCTTTAGCTATGACCTCATGTTTCTTGGAAACACATTCTCTTCCAGAAATTTTCACGCAGGACTGAGCCTCTTCCTAGACCACAGTGAGAAATTTAAAAATCTCTTTAGTTCCTTAACATCTTTTTTTGTTTTTGTTTTTGGACTATACCTGATGGCTCTCAGGGCTTCTTCCTGGCTCTGTAATTAGGGTTCACTCCTTGCAGTTCTGGTAGACCCTATGTGGTAGTAGGGATCAAACTTGGGCTGGCTTTATGCAAAGCAAGGCAAGCATGCTACCTACTGTAGTATCTCTCTCTAGCTCTTAATTCTTTAATATCATGAAGTATTAGGAGCAGGCACACCACCAGGTTGGCCCCTCTTGCTTAGTGTTCATTGCTCCTGGAGATACAGGGATAGCCTCTATACCTGCCATCCACTGTCATTCAAAGGGAGCACTGGTCTTGAGCTCTTGTGTGGGGATGCAAGGATGAATAATGACCTGTGTTTGTTCAAGTGGGACACATGATCCTGTGAAGGAAACTGTTTCTGCAATTTAACAATACTACTATAAATATTTTAAAGGTCTTGTTATCAGGGCACTATGGACACACAGAGGAGGGCATTTCACTGCCGGGGAAGAGGGAAAGCTTTCTGTAGAAAGCATATTGGTCATTGAGCCACATCCTAAAGGATTGGTAGAACACTTCCTAAGAGACAGAATAGGAGAACATC
>PVKC010001012.1:0-55445 GCA_004027635.1 Crocidura indochinensis
CCTAAAACACTGTACAACCTGGCCCAGAGTTTCTTTTGTTTTTTGGGAGTGGGATTTGGGCCACACCCGGTGACGCTCAGCGTTTACTCCTAGTTAAGCTCTCAGAAATCATTCCTGGCTTGGGGGACCATATGGGACGCCTGGGATAGAACCGAGATTCATCCTGGATCAGCCCTGTACAAGTGCCCTACCACTGGGCTATTGCTCTGGCCCCAGGAGTTTCTTTACTAAAAAGAAACTCTAGGAGAACCAAAAGGATCTGAAATGTATTACAGGAATGGGACTTCCTGCCTTTTTTTTCCCTTTAATATTTAAATCACATTTGGCTATGTCCAGGACTTACACTCCTTTCTTTGAGCACAGGGGTCACTCCTGGGGATGCCTGGAATAAAACTCATATTGGCTGCAAGCACAGTAATAGTATGCTGTATGATCTCTCTGGCTTCTGCCTTTCTTTTTTAATGTGGTTCTTCTATTGTAACCTATCTTATTATGAAATATTAGGCAGTTTTTGATTATAGACAGAAGGCCAATTACTTTATAAGATACCTCATTTAGCTTTCATAATAATTCTGTGAGATAAGTATTACTTCTCCCATTTTTAAATGAAAAAAATTATATTCTTAGGGTGATTATTCAACTTTCAAGTTTATATAAAATGATGAAAACATCAAGGATGCAAATACATATTCATCTAATTTTTTGATATTTTTGTTTATTCTTTTTCAAGGATTAGGGCCAGTCAAGGTGAAGAGGCCTTTTAGGTGTTATATTCAGAAATAGTAGGCTGGGGATTGACGCAATAGCAAAGCAGTAGGGTGTTTGCCTTGCACACAACTGACTTAGGATGGATCTAGGTTCTATCCCTGGCATCCAATATGGTCCCCTAAGCCAGGATCAAGATTTCTGAGCATATAGTCAGGAGTAGCCCCTGAGCTTCACCGAGTGTGACCCCAAAACCAAAATAAATAAATAATAAAAATACATAAATACTACTTTTCTCAAAGTTCCTAGGACATTCATGCATGCAATAGATAAGATAATTTTTGTCTATTATCCAAAAGAAAAGCAATTTATCTTCTAATCTGGATTATTGGTTATCATCAATTTATCATAATCATTCAGTGTTCTAATGAGTTTTCTACCAATCTGATATAATCACTATAAGAAGCATGTATATACATATATATGTATATTTATTTATATATACCAGATTCAGAGTTTTCTGAATCACACTTCCAGAACACTAATTATAGACATAGATGGTCTTAAGAAATGAACTTTGAATATTCACATCATTTAAACAAAATATAAATACTGAAGTACTCTAGCTAAAGCCTCTTAAAAAGACAATCAGCTATGGCCAGTAGGCTCTAGACATAAAATGGGAGAAGAATAAGAGAAAATGCCTGCCTTTGCCATAGTGAAGTCTTTTAAGTACAGTGCATGGAACTCACTAACATATCTAAAATTGGGCATATGAACACAATTGTATTTTTAAATCTGTCAATATCTAGCTAATGGGAAAACAATCCTTTCATTGATGATCAGTATGGGGGAATTTTATACCCATAAGACCATGTAGCATTTTATCACAGTTTAGATATCAACATCTTTCTAATATACTATTGCAATTAAACCCATTAAAATTATGTTTATTCAGTTAAAATAACTTAAAAATGGGCTGTTTTTAAGTTGCTCTATACCAAGTAAAGAAATAAGGTAAATTCTTGTTATATTTCAACTAGAGAAAATCGCATCTTTTATTTTTCTGGAATATGCAATAATATAACATGACAATCACTTTTGTGTAGGTCCACTAGGAAAAATATTTTAGTACTTTTCACTTTTAGAAGTGGTATCATAGCTTTCATAAATGTTAAGAACCTTTGAGTGATAGTAATATTAAGAGATCATGCCTCTTCTAATAATTTACAGATGAGTAGTAAAGGAGAAAACTGATCCAATCATCAGTTGTATATTATTTTTATACAATATAAATCATCATAAAATGTAACTTATTTTTAGTGATTTATATTGGTTTCTTTTTTTTCTTCTCAAGCTAATCAAAATTACAAATATTTGGGCTGAATGTTATTATATATGTGACTACATTAAAGCTTTAAGTGAAGGTCAAATTTCTGAAAGACTTTGATGGAGACTAAGTTAAAACACGAACTAAAATAGATTTAGTATGCCTGGGGAGAAGTATAAGAAAATGAAGAGTATCTATTTTAGAAATTCTTATTTATAAAGACAGGAGCAGTCATACAGCAGATAGAACATCTGTCTTGCATTTAGCCACCGCAGGTTATTCTCAGGCATTCCATATAGTCTCCTAAATACCAGAAGTGATTTTTGTGGGCAGAGTCAGGATTTAACCCTAAATATAGTCAGTGTGCCGTCCCCCAAAAGAAATTCTCATTTATAAACAACCATAGCTTAATTATACTAATAACATTATCAATAAAATTTTGGTTTAAATTGCATTTTTAAAAAAGAAAGTAAATATAGCAAATCATTTTATTCTAGTTCAATTTAGTGGCTAATAATCCAGTAACCTAAAAATCAATTAAGAATATTAATATTGTTTCCATATCTTAAGGAAATATTCCAAGATTGTCTTCTTCATTTGGGGCTCTTTGTAAATCCAATCCTAATTTGCAGTCACTCATTTTATATTTCTTCTCTTTCAGCAATTACAAAATAGAGATTGGCTACTGTTGTTTAGAAGACAAAAAACTAGGAATGAGAGAGATCTTGGAAGTGAGTTCATGTTTGCTTGCTAATTGGCTTTCAGTGGAAAAAAGAATAAATGGCTAAAACGATTTTAATTATAAAACAACTGCAATCTTATATTTGTTTGCAATTAGGGCTTCTCTAATGAAGGAGCACAAACCTACTGGTTTAGACAGCAAAAATGTCCTGTCTAAGCACTAGGAGACCCATATGAAGAAATTTATTTTCCTGTTTTGCATTTAAAAATTTTTATTTTATTGAAACAATTGTGATCTACAGAGTCCTTCATAGTTGAGTTTCAGATATACAATGAGTCAGGACACTTACCACTACTAGTGTCAACCTCCCTCTATCAAAGGACCCAGACTGCAGCCTATACCACCACCTTTGTTCCCTGGCCTACCAGTGTAACAGGCCCCTATGAGTTCGATTGTTAAAGCTTAGGTTTCTTGACTGTATTATCATTAACTTTGGCTTGGATATTTACTTCTGTCCTTATTTTTTTAATATAAATCTTTATTTAAGTACCATTTTTTGGGTGGGAAGGGGCCTACACCTGGCAATGATTTCTCCCGACTCTGTGCTTAAGGGTCTTGGCAGTGCTTAGGGACCATACGTGGTGCAAGAGATCAAATCTAGTTTGACCTCATGCAAGTCATATTCCTTACCTCCTGTCCTGTCTGTCCCTGTAGTCCTCAATTTAAGGTTTTGTTATTTTTTCACTGTGAACGACAAGTCTATCACAGTTATACTTAAGGTGCATAACAATGAAATAGGGCCATTTCCACTGTTCCCTACATGCATCATATCCAACCCCTTGGCCCCCTGGACCACAAGTGTAATAGGTCCCCTCTGTGTATAGCTTGATGTAGATTAGGTTATCTTTATTCTGTTATTTTTGACTTTGGGTTTGAGAATTTCAAGTCCCAGGAAAGTCTGTTTCACATCTCTTCCCCAGTTTCTTGGAATTGTCTGGCAGTATTGATATTTTATGACTTGTAAACACATCTCTCCAATTTGTTTCTTCATTTTCACCCGCTATTCTTTGGCTGAATTTCCTCTTTATTTAACCGCTGATAAGATCCCTGCTCCCCACAACTACCAAATTTTAACATGTCTGTAAATACCAGTCTCCAAACAGATCACAATCTAAGGTACAGAGGTTTAAGACTCTTTCTTTTGAAGCTACAATTCAATCTTGACCCAGTCATTAAAAAGTGACAAAGATGAGGTTTTGGAATAGCATAACATTGACTCTACCTTGTAAAAAATGGCTAGAGTAAGATGAGATTAGTTAAAAAGGGAATTTTCTTGAAGAGCAAATATAAGATGCAAAGACTGTTGAGCTGATATAAGACTTGTAGCTCAGGGGCCCAGGAGATAGCATGGAGGTAAGGCATTTGCCTTTCATGCAAAAGGTCATCGGTTCGAATCCCAGTGCCCCATATGGTCCCCCGTGCCTGCCAGGAGCAATTTCTGAGTATGGAGCCAGGAGTAACCCCTGAGCACTGCTGGGTGTGACCCAAAAACCAAAAAAAAAGACTTGTAGCTCAATACTAGATAGGATGTAATGGCCAGATTTTGGATCCAAAAATTTCAAATTGTAGTACTTTTTGGACAATAGGAGGAGAAGTTTTGGAGTCACCCAATGGGTTATAAAGAGGACATGTTATAATTTGATTTATGTTTGAAATGCTCATGCGGGCTGACTTCTCTTTTCTATCTGTGATAGCCATCAAATCACTTTAGCTCATGTGTCTTCCTTTTTCCACAAACACCTAGATTATTTATTTTCATTCTCACTTATGGATGTGTTAGCTGAAGTCAAGGAATCAAACACTGCTAGGTGCTGTGTTCACTCAAAACATCATTGTCATCTTTATAATGTTGAGCTTTCTTCTAAAACAGTCCTCCAACTGGTGGCTACATTTGCTATCTAATGATTTTTGATATGTGCAAAACATTTTGGAAATTAAAATCTTAATGGATTTTGATTTAAACACATTAGCAAAGGCTCATCCTTTGGATCAAAGTTAAATCTCACCTCTTCTATGGCATTTTCCTCAAGCACCTCAAGGTGCTAAGAGCAGCTATTGCCTTCTTGTGGTTCAAGCCTGAATTTTAACACCTGTATTATTTTAGTTATAACTAATTTTTATTTGATGTCCAGATAGTCTGTTAGCTCCTTTAGGCTGGCAAATTTGATTTTATTTATTTTCCATCTTTCTATAATCACAACTTTGCATTATTCCTGAGAACACAAAGAAATTCAGTACTCTGGAATAATTGGTTATACGCATCAGAAATATTTTCTAAGAGAAGTTTATTACTCAGCAAGTAAAACAGTTAAATGGCCTTAATGAGACTGTAGTAACAAATTCCTTGTTTCTTCATCATACCCCTTTAGACTTTTAGAGATAAAATGCCCTCATTCCCACAGTGAATAACTTTCATTGACTCTAGATTTGTTTGAATATTGTAGTAGCAGCTTTTTATTTCATGCTTCTTAGAATGCCTTTAAATAGATATTTTTTTTCTTTTATCTCACAATGGAAAGGAACTGCATAATGCTCGTGAATTAATTATTCAGTTATAACTAATTTAGACATTATGCATCTTGAATCTTAAATTTATTACTATAAATCTCTACACTGATAAAAAGTTGTAAGCATATTCACAGAATAATATAGCAATTTTTTGTTGTTTTTTTTAGCCATAGTTCGTGATGCTCAGGGGTTATTCCTGGCTCTATGCTCAGAAATTGCTCCTGACTTGGAGGACCATATGGGACGCTGGGTATCGAACCCAGGTTCGTCCTGGGTGAGCTGCATTCAAGGCAAACGCCTTACCGCTGTGCTATCACTCTAGCTACTATTTTTTCTGTCTTGGATATTTTGACATGAATAAGGTTGACTATCTAGAGGAGCTAATTCTTTATAGTATTTCTGTTCTGTAAATTGCCTGAGTTTTGAATGCTTTTACATTTTTGTATCTACCACTCTTTTATAGCTTTTAGTACCATCCAAGGAGCGGTATTTACTGCAATACTAGTGGGATTTACTACTGATGGCTTAAATGAAGATGAATGTACTCAATATTCATTGAGCTTGAAAATGTGCTGCCATGTAGAAGAAAGGCAGGAATGAACCCATGTCACTGAATGAAACAAGCATGACCAGTCTCAGTTCTAGAACAAAATTTCTCTACCCTACCAACCTTCAAATTTAGTCAAAGTAGAAAACCCATGTGTGAAAAAAAATACGTAATTTTGTAGAAAAAAATCAAACTTGATTGATTTATCATTGTTTTCAAAATGTAAAAATCCCAGAGCCCAGCTTCACGCATCTACGTGGACAGATCTAATACAACCACACAATCAAAATTCTAGCATCACTAAATTATGAAAATGTTCTCCTCAATTTATTTTTCCAACCAGATTTGCCCATTCTTTATGCCAGCACCATATATTTCAAAGTTTAAGAGTAATATTTTTGTGTTCTGCTGGGTCATTTGCTTTGGTTATTTATATTTCATTTCTGCATGAAATCATTTAGTAGTTGTCTTACACTTTCTGATTTATTTCATTTGGAACAATTGCCTTAAGTTTTAGACATGCAGTGCTGCAGAAAACATATTTTATTATATTTTAATATCTGAAGAGCATTTTATTGAATATATCGGGACTCAGAGCTTCTTGTCTTTTTTTTGGGGGGGGGGCACACCCATAGTTTCTTAAGCTTCTTGCAAACAAGAATTTCTCCTGCTAGTGCTTCAGGGACCATATGGGACGCTGGAGATCAAATTTGGGTTTACCAAGGGCAAGGCAAGTGTCTTACTGTATTATCTCTCTGGATTTGCTTCTTTATCTATTCATTTAGAAAAGACTTTTAGAATATAATTTTAGAATAAAATAGATATTTGCTTCTTTATCCATTCATTTTGAATAGTCATTTTATTTGCTGTCATGTCTTAGTCTAAGCCAGGGGTCTTAAACTCCTGGCCCACGGGCCTTTTGTGGCCCTCCGTAAGACAATTTGTGGCCCTGCCCTAGAGGAATCTTTTTTTGTTTTATTTTGTTTTAGTTGTTTGGGTCACACCCCCCAACATTCAAGGCTTACTACTGACTTTGCATTCAAGGATCACCCTGACTTTGCCTCCTGCGGCCTCCAGGTAAGTTGAGTTTGAGACCCCTGGTAAGCAATGCCGCTAGTGACACAGAGATAAAAATTTCCTTTTCTGGGCAACAGTAAAGCATTTTCTTTACATACAACTTACTCACATTAAAAATCAGGGGACCCCATATGGTCTCCTGAGTACTGCCAAGAGTGATCCTGAGTAAAAAGACAGGAATAAGTCCTGAACACCACTGAACATGATTCAACCTTTTGTCCTCATCCCCAGAAAGAAAATATAGTTTTTATATATGTAAGAATAAAGTTCTAGGAATAATATTGATGGATGATATAAAGTTTCCATTTTTATTTTTGGTAATATGCTCTTTACCATAGCACATAGGAGTCATTCAATACTTTCCCACCAACAGTTTAACAGAGTTCACTTCTCTCCTCATTATTGCCAATATTTGTTAAATCTAGTGATTTGAATGATATTCTTTACTAAAAATTATGGTGATACCTTATTGTAATTTTATCTGCATTTTCCTGATAAGTGAGATTTACCATTTTTATATGCCTATGGAGTATATTGATGTATAATTTTGAAAGAAGTGTCTATTCAGATTTAAGAATTATGTTTGTTATTTTATAATTTCTTTTATTTTGTATCCATTCCAAAATATTGTATTTATATAATAACCCAATAAAATATGTAAAAAACATAATCACAAAGTTTGTTCAGATAAGGTTTTGTAAAATAAATATTCAATATTTCATGCAATTTTGTCACTACATTTGTCACTACATTGATTCACTGAACCTGTGTAGAAAAAAGAGCAATACTACATACATTTCTGTGGATTCTATAGCTGAGAATCATCTTCCCTGAGTGCCTTTCTTTAAAGTTGTTTAAAAAAAAAGTCAGCTAATATGTACATAAATGTATCTTTTTCTTTAAAAGATTTTTGGGGATCACATCTGACAGCGCTCAGGGGTTACTTCTGGCTCTATGCTCAGAAATCGCCCCTGGCGGGCACAGGAGACTATATGGGATGCCAGGATTCAAACCACCGACCTGCATGAAAGGCAAACACCTTACCTCCATGCTATCTCTCCGGCCCCAAATGTACCTTCTTTTAATCCATGTGGTCATAGTCAAAATTCTGTTCTCATTCTGAAATTTGTTATCTGGATCATTCAAGGAGTAAAGAAAGGGCCTTGCAGTACTTAGATGTTTAGATATAACATTTCTCAAAAGATCTAGTCTTAAATAAAAACAGGCATTCAATAAATTATGTTTTAATGTGAGTTCTCTTTGTAGCATTTCTTGAAATCCTTCTTCAAAACTCAAACCCCGGCTGCCTTCCTTGCCAATGACCTCATGGAAAGTCTATGACCTCATTACATTAATTTATTTCTTAATTATTTTTATTTCTTTAATGGTCCTTGAAAACTGTACAAAATTCTTTTTCTGTTTTGGGCCATACCTGGCTTTGGGGCTGTTTTTGGCTTTGTATTCAGGAATCACTCCTAAAGAGCCTTGAACCAGAGTCAGCTGTGTGCAAGACAAATGTCCTAACCACACACACATTCAGGGCCCTGGACAAAATTTATGAAGAGTAATTAAATGACGATAATTTTCATGTTTAACATAGTACCTAGAATTTTGTTGATTCATCATAGTTTTGGCATTATATAATGAATGAAGAAATAGAATAAATGGTGCTGGCAAAAGAGTTGCCAGGGAAGTGAGGTATTTGGCTTTTATATTTTAAAATTTGAACAAATATTATATAATTGAATAATAACCTTATACTCAAGCTTGTATATTTTTGACAAAATGCACATCAATTAATTTGGTCTTTTAAATTTGTGCTTATCCATGGACTATAATATAAAGTTCTTTGTGTTTCATAGGTGATATTCTATTATGAACCTGGAAATTTTTGGTGAAGTTTTATGATGAGGGTATACTTTTATATCTTGAGAAGCAGGCAAAAGTATTTCACACAGATGCAATAACATGCTGTTTATCCAATAAGATGGTTGAGGGTGAGAGGCATTAGAACATTGAGAAAACTTGGGCTTTATTACAATGATCATGAAATGGTATTGCAGCTATCTGAAGGAGAAAATGTCATGTAAAGGTGGGAGTAGATTAATGAGAGATGTAGAGGATGAGATGCAGGTGAGAAAATAGAGAGACTCAAAATGTGAAGGAGACAGGAACATTAAGATAAGTGGCAATTATTATGAATGATAAAAGAAAGGCAAATGTGGTTAAATCAGAAGTCATTTGTTCATAATGTTCATATTTGTTCTGAGGTCATTAAGTGAGAACTTAAAAATAATATAGCTCAAGTAATGTGTTTAGAATGCATTGAAATATATGCTCTTGGTGTACATAGACACATGATCTGACTTCCACTACAGAGCTCAAGAACCCTACTATGACCCTGAACACTCTTAAGTCTACCTAAGTAAGAATTTTTTGTTGCTACCTCAATGCATAACTGAAATCATGTTTTTTTTCCCACAATTTCTAGACTTTGACTTGAATAATTTTATAACTTCTCAAGTTTGGGTAAGCAAAAGGAAGTTAGTAGAGATTATTTTTAATTCCAATGAAGACAATCATAAAGTATTTTGTAGTTTCCAAAAATACCTCTCTTGCACTTGAATATTTTTAGACTCTAATTTTATTGTTTCGAATGTAGTGAAGGTTAATGGAGGATTTCCTAGTAAATAAAATAATTAAAATAAGAAAAATCATGGGTTATGAGAGGGGTTTATCTCATTGATTACCAAACTATTGTGTGTGTTTTTAAACTCTAATTAGAGAGTGATGTTGAATTTACTTTGAAGATAAATAGACGTGTTAATGCATCTTATGTAGCTCTGCTAACACTTGGACTAATTCCATAAATCTGTTGGGCCATGGGGACTTGAAAAAAGGCAAGAACTAAGTTTAATATCCATAATTAATTAGTTGTCTTTTGGAGGAATTTCTTTCAACTCTGAGATGCTTTAAGTGTATCAGAAAAGTCAGGATGAATAAACCCTGGAGGTAAGATAATGGATATAGAAGCTCAAACCTCCTTTGAAGCAATAATGTATTATCTAGATCATGTATCTTTAGAACAATTGTATTATTACCTCCTACCTTAAAACGATATCATTTTCACACACTTATTGAGTTATATGCATATGAGGGAATATTTTATAATTCATTTTGATGCATTTTATATTAAATAAATTAATGTTCTGATTTTCCCATTTTATATTGTATATCTCAAGGTCAAAATATTAACTCCATTTTTATGACTGTAAATTGGAGACTTCTGTCTAGAGAAACTGGCTAATAACTTCTGTTAGATGTTCAAGACAAAATTTTCAGTATGAGGACTGGGGTTGTCTTAGTAACGTACATTTAGATTTTGAGCTGACATCTGCAATGTGTTTCAGTCTTTAATTGCTGTAATCTAATAAAAACAAAGAATAGGGCATAAGTAGTGGCCTAAGCTGTTTGAGAAATCAGAAAATTTCAGATCAATTTTCATTTTAATTTTTACTCTTATATTCATAGCAACATGTTTCATTGTACTATATATTCATATCTGTATTCTGAGTAGAAGATGAGCTATCCAAAGGTTTATTGAGCTAAGAAAATACTTACTTGACCCAGGTCTAAAATAAGACTCCTAAATTACCTTTCTAATTTCTTAATATAAAGTGTTTAAGCTTTTAGCTTTCCTCACCATGCCTAAACTCAAAGATTTGTGACAGTCTATTGGAGACTCAGAAACTGAAAAGTGAATAAGCTAAAACTGACACAATACATGGCACATCTGTTGTATAAACAGTGTAGTTTCTTTAAATTAAATGAATATAGTAAACTTAAAAAATTGTCCTTACTTGCCTATAATAATGAATATGTTATAGTAAAGATAATTTTTACAGCACAATATTAAAATCTTTCTGTAAAAGAGCAGGATATCAATTGGGTATAGGAGAATAATTTTAATGGAAGGATCTAAAATATGAATATGGGTCATAAATGAAGACTAAATCAAATATTAGTTGTAATCTCTGAGTCATAGACATGATTGCATGCATAACCAGAGGATTTCTGAGTAATAAAGCATGGAAAGAATGAAACCTATATTTAGGTTTTAATTATTTGATTATACCCAAATAACTTTGAAGTTTACTTCTCTTCATTTTAGGAAAGAGGCCAGAAAGAAAAAAATATTATTTGATTTTTATTTTCTTCAGCTAACGATTCTTCAGGTAGTTTTTTTTTTATCACATTTCACTTCAACATTTGCTCTGTTTGGGGTTAACAGAATTAAAAATATTTTTAGTAGACATATGGAGAGTAGGTGTGAAACTATTCTCACTCTATTAACACATTTCTTGAAAGAATCTCACATTGGTCAAGGAATGGTAACAATTTTCAGGGAACTGAGAAGTGTGTAACCTGGAGGTGATACATGTTCTAGAGATGGTTCAGGAAAAGGCAATAGTTTTAGGAACTTTTCTTTAAATAGCTTGAAGTGCTGTCAAAAGAGTTTGACTGAAAGAAAAAAAAAAGAAGAACCAACAACCCTGGAACCAGATAGCGTTAAGTCAATTTATGTTCAGTTAAAAGTTTTCCAACATGAAATAATACAAATATTAAGAGCTGAATTTTTCAAAAGTTTATCTCAGCTGTTGTGATCATCTTTAACATAGCATAACACAAATCAATAGGAGTAGTTTATTCTGGCCTCTTCTCCTACTAATTCTTTATTGTGTGTCTAAAACTGTGGTTTATAAAGACACAAAATAGCCTTGGGTAGGTACTGCAAAAAACTAGAACGTATGCCATGTAAACTCAAGATCACAGTTTCATTCTCAGAACCACATGGCCCCCAGAGTGGCACTTCATATAGCTTTTGTGACCATAAAACTAGTTGTGATGCCCAGGTCAATTAGTCTTTGCTTGGTAGACCTTTTCTATACTACTCCAAAGTATACAATGCAGAATACTTTTTTAATCGAACCAAATATTCCAAGACAACAAAATGAGTATATAGGTATAAACTAAAAGTTTTTCATGAATTAGTTTCTTTAATGAACTAAAAATATTGACATAGATTTTTATACTCTGCAAATAACAGGGACCATAAGTAATACAAGATATTTTGGTTGGTAAAGAAGATTCATTCTTTTCAACAAAGTACATAAAAACTTGGAAATAAAACTTTGCATGAAGATTTTAGTTACAGCTAAATGGTAAAAGTAATACTTCGCAAAAATTGTTATAATTTTACAAGACCGTTAAATTGTTATTTGAAGATTTACTTAGATGCTTATTTCTATTTGTACATTTTGTGTTGCTGTTTTTGTTTGTTAAACTTAGGTGACTTCTATTCTACATTCATATCTAATTTGCTGTATTTTATTGGGGTGTCTAAATTGCAAATTTAGGAGTCATTTGGCTACATATATGGCTGAATACCCAATGGTTTCCAGTATCTGTGGGGCTGAGTGGATGATTTAGAACTATGGGACATAGCCAGGGGTCTATCCCCACTTTAAAAAAAATTCAAAAGACATACCTGGAGTTTTTCTCAGGTAGGTGACTCTGTAGAGATTAGTGGTGAAGAAGTGAGGAGTTGAGTTTGTAGTGGTTGAAACTGCGAGATGTGAGTACAGCTTCTGGGACTTCAGAGGTGCTAGGACTCATCTTTTGAAATCAGAAAATTTTATATCAGTTTTATTTTTATTCGAATACCTTATGATCATAACAACCCATTTCAGTCAATCTGAGTAAGGCCCTTAGTTATAAATCATGAGATGAGAAGAGTGTAGCCATAAATTATATTGCTTGATTAGTATTTCATTTAGAATAGTGTGTATGTCCTCAGAGGCATGCTCCATTGCAGAGGGAACATGGGAATACAAAAAAAGGGAACAAAAAAGCAGCAGAACTTCAGCATGGGTTGAGGGTCACAGAAGCAATGAAAAACAGAGGGGGAAGTGCCCCTTCCCTAAAGCACTTATTTAATCTGAGAGATGTCCTTACTCTGCTTAGAGAACACAGACTTCTCAAGGCCAGAAACACAAAAGCAGTAGGAATCCCAGTTCAGGCTAAGGCTGGCAGAAGCCCTGAGAAACAGAGGGGTGAGTGCTCTCTCTACAAAGGACATATTTAACTGAGAAGTGATGGACATCCTCCACTGAGGGAAGACTGGTTTCTCCTGCCTAGGGAACACTGGATTCTCCACTTCACAACTGTGGTTATTCCCTAATCTATGCTCACCAGCACAACATATAAATATCTCTCTCTCTCTCTCTCTCTCTCACTCTCTTTGTATATATATATATATATACAAACGACACAAAGGGAGATCATTTAAGAACATCACTGTTTTAAATAATGAAGATGATGAATCTAAATACCCAACACGTACTAGCCACCTTCATAGCCACTCTGAGAAAAACTTTAGAGAGGAAATTTGGGGGATGTTCAATAAACTCAAAGAATCCATGGAATGAACTGAATGATCCTCAATAAGAATCAAGAGGACATGAGATTAGAAATAAGAAAACTCTGAACTGAAATATCAGGACTAAAAGACTGGGTAGCCAGAATGAAAACCTCACTGGAAAGTCTCACAAAGAGAGTAACAAATTCTTTTTTTTTTTTTTTTTTTTTTGGTTTTTGTGTCACATCCGGCAGTGCTCAGGGGTTACTCCTGGCTCCATGCTCAGAAATTGCTCCTGGCAGGCACGGGGGACTATATTGGGCACCAGGATTCAAACTGATGACCTTTTGCATGAAAGGTAAACGCCTTACCTCCATACTATCTCCTGGGCCCCACAGTAACCGCTTTGAAGACAAAATCAATGAGTATGAAGATAAGATGAATAACAACTCCATGCAACAGAAGAGACTGTAAAAGAACCTTAAAACAAATGATGGGAAAAAAATCTCAAAGTTGCAAACATAAAATATAGACATCTGCGAAAAACTCAATATATAAAAAAAAACATAAGAATCACAGGAGTCCCAGTGTCCCAGGAAAAAATATCTATGAAAATTCAACATTCAAGGGCAAAATTGTAGAAAAAAATCTCAGAGCTAAAGAGTGCATGCAACCAAATACTATATGCTCCAAGATTACTGTCTCAAAGAGAGCCAAAGAAAAACACTCCTCTACGTACCTCCTAGTCACAATGATGAATCCCACAGATAGTGATGAATACTGAAGGCAGTAAGATCAAAAAAGGTAATTATGTACAAAAGAGCAACCTTAAGATTTACAGAAGATTAATCAAAAGCAGCCCTCAAGGACTGAAGGCAGTGATAAAATACAGTGACAAAACTCAGTGAAATGAGTGCTTTGCCAGAATAGATCACCCACTGAAATTTACATTCAGATTGGAAGAAAAGGTACACAACTTCACAGACAGACAACAGCTGAGAAACTTTACAGACTCAAAACCTTAAAGAAGAATTGAATGGTTTACTTTCAGGCCAGGCAGACCCAACAAACACACACACTCTGAGATGACCCTAAATCTCATAACAACTATTTCCCTCAAAATCAATGAACTAAATGCACAAGTTAAAAGCCACGGAGATAAAGTTGTTCAAAATGTTGAAGTCAATATTTTTCTGCCTCCAATAAACATATTTGAATAGTCAGAACAAACATAGCTTCAATGTCAAAGTTTTGAGAACAATTATTCAAGCAAATAACTCACTTAAAAAGGCAAGAGTGTCCAGACTATATCAGATGCATAGAATTTAGACTTAAAAAGGTAATAAGGGACAGAGATGGACCTCCTTGATAAAGGGATATGTGCACCAAGAAGAAATCAAACACATAAATATGCACCAATGAGGATCCTGCAAAGTATTTAAAAATTGCTGACAGATCTAAAGAAAGAAATTAATACTAACAAAATAATAGGAAACCTCAACACTGCTCTGTCATGCTTTAATTGATCACAAGGCTAATCCTAGCAAGAATGTATTAGCTCTGGGGGAAGTATATATACTAAGCTATTCATATATATATGCATATTTATATGCATATATATATGTATATCCCCAGAAAACTGGATACATATTGTTCATCAGTGTACTTGGGTCATTCTCCAAATAAAACACATGCTAGGCCATAAAATATTACTCTAAAAATTTGAGATGGTCCGGAGATAGCATGGAAGTAAGGCATTCACCTTTCATGTAAAAGGTCATCGGTTCGAATCCCGGTGCCCCATATGGTCCCCTGTGCCTGCCAGGAGCAATTTCTGAGCATGGAGCCAGGAGTAAACCCTGAGCACCGCTGGGTGTGACCCAAAGAAACCACAAAAAAAAAAAAAAATTTGAGATGGTAAAAACTACCATCTTAAATTTTAATGCACTGAATTTATAAGTAAATCAATTTTAACAAGGGGCTGGAGTGGTGGCACAAACAGTAGGTGTTTGCCTTGCACGTGCTAACCTAGAACTGACCATAGTTGGATCCCTTAGCACCCCATAGGTTCCCAAAGACAGGATTGATATCTGAGTGCATAGCCAGGAGTAATCCTTGAGCGTCACCAGGTGTGGCCCAAAAAGGAAACATCAACAACAACAAATAACAAAAACAATTTTAACAACACTAAAAATTTATATCTGAATAATCAGTGATTCAGAGAGGAAATCATAAAGGAAATCAAAAGATTCCTTGAAACAAATGAGAAATAAGACCCACGTTATTAGAATTTGTTAAACTGAGCAAAAGTTGTATTAAGAGGAAAATATGAAGCTTTACAAGGCTTCATCAGGAAGGATGAAGGGGCCTACAGAAATAATTTAATAATACAACTTATAAATTGAGAAAAAGAGCAACAAAGTGAATAAAAATAGAAGAAAATAATGAAGCTTAGAGAAGAAATTATTGAACTAGAAATACAAAAACCAATCTGAAAGATAATACAACCAAGAGTTGTTTCTTTGTAAAATTAAACAAGATCAACAAACTATTAGCAAAACTCACAAAGAAGGGAGAGATAAATAAATAAAGTGAATAAAAAATAAAAAGGGGAGATTACTATAGATACTATAGAAACTCAAAGGGTAATCAGAGACTACTTTGAGAAATTCTATGTCACAAAACATGAGAATTTGTAAGAAACAGATAAATTCTAGGACTCCTATAACCTCCCAAGATTAAATTAAGATGATCTGGAATATTTGAACAGATCTATCACTATTGAGGAAATCAAAATGGTAATCAAAAGTCTTCCTAAAAACAAAAAAAACTGGGCCCAGATGAATTCACTAACAAAGTCTTTCAATCTTTTCAAGAAGACCTACTCTCAATTCTTTTCAGGCTCTTCTGAAACATTGAAGAAACAGAAACACTCTCAAATAATCTTTATGAAGCTAATATCACCCTGACACCAAAAAAAGATAGAAATGCCACAAAATAAAAGAAACACAGACTAATATCTTGATGAAAACAAATGCAAAGATCCTCAACAGAATGCTAGCAAACAGTATTCAACGTCTTATCAGGAGGTCATACACCATGACCAAGTAGGATTCATTCCCAGAGATGCAATGATACTTTAACATATGCAAGTCAATCAAAGTAATACTTATATCAAGATAAAGAAAAGAGAAAACCACATGATCATATCAATATATGCAGAGAAATCATTTTATAAAGTCCAACACCGATTAATGATAAAAATCTCAACAAAATGAAAATAGAACAAATTTTTCTATAGTCAATATATATAAGTATATATATATATATATATATATATATATATATATATATATATATATATATTTACCTAAAGCCAATGGCAAATATTATGCTTCGTTGGAAAAAACTGAAAGACTTTTCTCTAAAATTTAGCATAAGATAGACTGTACCCTCTCACCACTCCTATTCAACATAGCACTGAAAGTACTTGTAATAGTAATTAGCAATAAAGAATACCAAGTGAATACAGATAGAAAAAAAGAAGTCAAGCTCTCATTATTTGTAGATGACATGATACTGTATTGTGAAAACCCTAAAGATACCACTAAAATGCTTGTAGAAACAATAGATTTGTATAGCAAAGTGGCAGGGTACAAAACTAACAAATAAAAATTAATGGCCTTACATACTAGTATAATATATTAGTATAAATTGATATACTAATAGTGATAGAAAAGAAATAGATAGTAAACAAAAAGCAATCCCATTCACCATAGTACCATAGAAACTCAAATATCTTGGCATCAACTTAACTAGAGAGTTGAAGGACCTATATAAAGAAAACATTGCTTCAAGAAATAAAAGAATACAAGGAAACAGAAGCATATACCTGCTTATGGATTAGGGTGGTCAACATTTTAAAATGGCAATGCACCCCAAAGCATTGTACAGAGTTAATCCAATCCCTCTAAAATAAAATACTAAATTAGAAATAATGAAGTCATGAAATTTCCCTATACATAGATGGATATGAAGACTATTATGCTGAGGGAAATAAGCTAGGAGATACACAAATACGAATAGTTTCACTTGTCTGTGATATTTAAGAAAAATAAAAGACAATATGGGACTCAGACCCAGAGAATTCCCTTTTTCTCTTCATTTCTACCCTTCCTGTCTCATTAGGCTCTTTATATGCTGCCAGAGTACTCTCTTCACAAAGCAATGTATTTCTGACCCTGATCATAAGTCATAAAGAAAGAAAAAAAATGAGAGGGATAGTAAGGATAGATAGAATAAGGAAAAGATAAGGAGGAATAAATAAAGATATTTGGTTACTTGATCAGACCATTGGAGCACCAGCTGCTCCATAAATAAACAGAAATATATATACTGCATTTCCTTAAACTTTTCATGAGATGTATGACATATTACCACAATTACATTAGTAATTATCATGTATTATTGTTGATATTAAAATTACTTTTTGAGCCATATCCCACTGCCTGCCACCATGCCAGTTAATTGGTAAGTTCCATAGTTTTACACATTATTCTTATTTTTTACTTAATCACAATGTTTATAAAAATTTTCATACTGGGGTTTCTCTCATAGAATGTGCACCACCCTTGACCAATGTGACCTTCCCACCACCAATGTCCCTCAATTTCCCTCTACTACTTAATCTCTCAGACAGGAATTAATTCTCTTTCCATCACTATCATTGTTATAGTAGTTGTCATTGCGGTTAGTGTTCTAAGTGCACTCTCCACCCTTTTCAGCAAGCTTCATGTCAGGAGTTGGCCCACCTGGCATTCAGCTCTATTGTATCTGAATATTATTGCCATACTGTCTTTTATTTCCCTTTTATACTGTAGATGAGTGAGACTAGTCTATACCTATCCCTCTCAATCTGATACATTTCACTCAGCATAATAATTACCTTGTCCATCCATGTATAGGTAAATTTTAAGACTACATTTTCCTGACTCCAAGAATTTATCTATTACTTCCAGGTTTCTTGTTTTGTAGCATAGTTTCTCAAAGTGATCTCTGATTAACCTTCTAATTTCAGTAGTATCTGTAGTGATCTCCCCTTTTTATTTCTAATTAGGTTTATTAAGTTTCTGTTCCATACTTTGTGAGTTTTAATAGTGATTTTTCGATCTGATTTAATTGTTCAAATAACACACTCTTGCTTTCATTGATCATTTTTTTAATTTCCAAATCATTAATATATGCTCTAAGCTTTATTATTTCCTTCTGCCTACCTATTTTTGCCTTATTTTGCTGATAAATTTTTTAATTTTATATGCTGTGCCATGAGGATATTTATGTAGGCCTCTTCTTCCTTTCTATGTATGCTTGCAAAAATACATTTTCCTCTATACAGCCTTTGTTGTGTCCCATAAATTCTGGTAATTTGACTCTTCATTGTCATTTATTTTCAGGAATCTTTTGATTTAATCTCTGATCCACTGATTCTTCAGTAATGAGTTGTCCAATTTCCAGATGTTAAAGTTTTTGCTCTATGTCTGTTTGTAGTTCACTTCTAATTTCAGTGTGCTATAATCTGAGAAGGTAATTTGTACAATTTTTACATTTTTAATTTTATGGAGATATGTTTTATGAGACAGCATATGGTCTGTCCTGGAGAATGACCCATGTACACTGGAGAAAAATGTATACTCAGTTTTCTGATGGTGGAGACCCCAATATATAGTATTTATACATTTATATTCTATATATATGGAAGTAAGCAGACTACTATATATAGAATATATACTATATAGTAAAAATATGTATTATATGAATATATATGTATATGTATATATATGTATGCTTACTTCCATCTCTCCTTTTAGAGCTAGGTTATTCTTGTTAGGTTTCATCCTGGTATTTTAAATATTTCCCCAATTGAGTGCATATATTTTTAGGACTGTGATTCGTTCCTGTTGCACATATCCCTTGATTATTACATAATGTCCATCTGTGTCCCTTATAGTTGTTTAAGTCTCAATTCTGTGTCATCTGATATTACCAGGGTCACTTCAGATGTTTTAAAGGAGTTGTTTGCTTGGATGATTGCCCTCCAACCTTTTATTGTAAGTGTATGTTCTGACTATTCAGATATGTTTCTTGGAGGCAGCAGAACGTTGGAGTCAGCTTTTTGATCCATTTTGCCACTCTGTCTCTTAAATGGTGCATTCAGTCCATTGATGTTGAGAATGATACTTGTAATAGGATTTAGTATCATCTGTCGGAGTTTTGTGTGTCTGTTGGTCTGTTTTATCGTAAAATAGACATTTTAACTTGTCTTTTAAGACTGGTTTAGAGTCTGTAAAGTTTCTGAGCTGTTGTTTATCCATGAATATATATACATGCATACATACATACTTATATATACATACATACACTCTTCCTTCTAACCTGAATGTGAGTTTAGCTGCTGATAAACTATTGGTGAGGCATTCATTTCATTGTGACTAGGACGTGTCAGAGTGCTTTACTTGGATCTCTTTTGACTGGCATTCTTCAGGCATTCTAGGTTTGCTTGCTTGTACTCTATAGCTATGGAAGTTTCTCTGCAATGATAATCTTGACTATTGATTCTTCATGGGGATTTTCTTCCTGTGTTTCTGAGTCTCCAATTATTCTTATATTGTTTCTCTTGAGTTCATCAAAGACTTCTATTTTCCCATTATTTGATCTTATGTTTTAAGCTCTTTATTAATCCCAAGGTTGTATGAAATTGTGATGAATCTCATCTTCCAACTCACTGATACAGTCCTTATTGTTGTTACTTTGTTGGAGAGGCTTTCCAGTAAGGTTTTTACTTTGTCTACCAAATTTTCAGTACTGTTATTTATTTCAGTTTGAAGTTTTCTCATTTCTACTTTTATATCCTTCTTGATTCTTATTTGTATTTTGTTCAGTTAATTCCACGTTTGTATTTATTCCATTTCTCTCATTTCTCTGATGATCCTACATATTTCTTCTTAAAGTTCTTATGCAATAAGCTAAATAGTTTGTTGGCATTTTTCAGATTATCCCAGCTCTCATCTTCACTCTTTATGTAAAGTGAAGGCCTGAATTATTTTTCCATTGTCATGCTTGGTCTTTTCTACGTGTTTTGCTGGGGTTCATTGAGTAGAAGTGTGTGGTAACTGAGCAGAGCGGAATATCTGTACTCCTCTAGTTCTCAACTTAGAGACAGGGTCAGCTCACCTTCATTGACATGCACTTTGAGGGCTAGGCTTTTTGTGTTGAGATAGATACTGGCACTGCAGGGCAATGTGTTGGGCACCATTGGTGGGTTAGGATGGCGCCTGTAGTGATGTGCACGCTTCTGGAGAGGAGCAGTCTCCCTACATATATTTTCTAAGCCACAAATATAAAAAAATCACATAATTTTTAGATTATTTTGTGTGCTTAATCCAGAAATACATAGAGGCATATGACAATCACACTTTACCATACTTCTGGTCAAAGCTCAGTCAGAAATCTGTGAAGATGTAGCTTCAGAAATATAGTTTAAATAACTTCTGTTAAGCAACAAAAACTCTAATTTTGTGATTATCATAGTTGTCTAGTAATGATCAAATCATACTTCTCATAAAATCTATTTTAATTTCTTTAATAAACATATATAGTATGATAATATACTTATATAAACAAATACCTGTATAGCAATATAGCACTGTATTTTGCATTTACAACCTTTTAGTAAATGATTACTCTCATACAAATAATTTTTACAATTCATTTTTCTATTTATTTTTATAAGAAATAAACCTATTCAAATTTTGCTATACTGCATTTGAATTAATATAAGGTAATTACTGGGTTGCAGCTACCTTAATCCAATCAGAGAATAAATCTAAATCATTCTATAAATTTTTCTTCTACATTGCGTAAATTAAATGTTGTATTTTAATTCAAGAAATATACATATTTGTTTCCCTGGCATCGAAGAACAATTCCAAATATATGCCATCCTAAATATTTTTAAACTAGTGATTCTAGTATCATTTTTAAAAAACTATGTATTTATCATTGGAGACATATCCCTTTGTGCTCAGAGTTTCCCTCTCTGGCAGGTCATTTTCACATCGCATACAACATATTTTGACTATCGCTTTCAAATTCACCTTGTTGTATTGAAAATACCATGTGTTTTAATGTAAAAACATCAGCATTTCAGGGAACTAAAGTGTTGGCATATATAGAGAAATAGATATGCACATATATATGCATAATACATTTTGTAAGTTAAGGATAATTTTTAAAATATATTAACCATAATAGATGCTTAGATTTTATTATTATACAATTATATTTAAAGAGTATTAAGCTAATATAATTTTTAGAGAAATACATTTGCTTCCTTATTGGCTATGAAGTCAACAATCATAAAGTTGATTGATTGTGGGGCCTGGGAGATAGCATGGAGGTAAGGTATTTGCCTTTCATGCAAAAGGTCATCGGTTCGAATCCCGGTGCCCCATATGGTCAGGAGCAATTTCTGAGCATGGAGCCAGGAGTAACCCCTGAGCACTGCCAGGTGTGACCCAAAAACCACAAAAAAAAAGTTGATTGATTGTTCATACTAAATTCAGATACAGAAGGTTCAGGGAATTCAAGAAATTTAAATAAGGATACAGGTATAGATGCCTTTAGTATATATTAGTTCATTTTTACTCCTGGAATAGAACAAGATATAGATACCAAAAGAACTATACAAACATTGGGTTTGAATTAAAATTTTAAAAAGTCTTATTTTAGAACCTTGGTCTTTTACTTCTCAGTTGTCTGAATTTTAAAAAGTCAGCAAAACTTCTCTAGGACACAATTTTCTGAGTTGTAAAATAAGGCTACTGGAACATTAAATAGTTTCAGGCCATTTCATGCTTTTAGATGGTTAACCATGGGACCATCTTTTCAAATTGAAGCTCACTTAGAAACCTAATATGTAAAGGAGATAATTTGTGGAATTATCTAATTCAAGGGAATAGAAAAGACGCCTCTGTGGTTTCTGCAGAGCACAATTTGGAAATCATTGGTTTTATAACCCACGTGGGTCCTACAGTTCTACAATAATATAAGTAGCAAAGCTTAGCTCACACATGGTCCTATTTACAGATAAAGGTTGGATAATAATGATATAATTAAATTACGAGGGGTATGTATGATGACTTATGATACTTAAATAGTTCCAACATTCCTGTTTGGGTGATGATCTCAACTTTAAACATTAAGATGCCAACTTTATTAGACAATTCAAGAAAGAAAGAAAGAAAGAAAAGACCCTCTCCAATGCCATACCATACACAAAAGTTAAATCAAAATAAATGAAATATCTTGATGTCATGCTTGAATCTATAAGGTAATAGACAATGACATATATCTCTTCATGCCATTGAAACTAGAGGCATCTTTAACTATGAAACACCACTGACCAAAGAAACAGATGCAAACATAAACAAATGAGACTACATTAAATGAAGATGCTTCTGGACTTGCAAGGAAATGAGATCCAGAATACAAAGAGTTCACAGATTGGGAGAAATTATTTGCCCACCAATCTTCTGATAAAGGCTTAATATCTAAAATATATAAAGCACTATTAGAATTAAACAATAAAAAAACTTTCCAATCTTATCAAAAAACGGGAAGAAGAAATGAACAGAAATATAAACTTCCTCAATTAAAATATTCAAATGGCTGAAGACACATGGATACAAATGGCCAAAAGTCTAAAAGACTCATGTCATCAGGAAAATGCAAATCAAAACAACAATGACATACTACTTCACACCAATAAAGAAAGACACACATTACCAGGAACAAAAACAACCGGTGTTTTCATGTATTCTGTGTAAAGGAGCCATCACTTTCTGCTGTTGGTTATGCTGACTGGTCTAGCCTTTTTGAAAAACTCTATGGGCATTCCTCAAAAGGATGATGAATTGAGTTTCCAGCTTTCTGAATTTATCAAAATGATCCCATTTATCCAAACATGCATATATAGCTTCTATACTTCTACAATCATTGCAGCACTGTTCATGTCAGTCAAAATTTATCAAGTTAGGAGAGCACCTAAGTGGTAGGTAAATGATGAATAAAGTCCACTTTTATCTATGTATAAGATAGAAGTCTTGTCATGCTCTTCATAGTCTGGGTGCTTATAAATTAATATTTCAGACATAGATATCAAGTATGAATTTAAAGTCCTACAAGTACGTACTATTACTTGTAAAAGCAATGATAAAATCTTGCTATTATTGTTAGAAGACAACATAAATTAGGCTATTTTCACAGCCTTAAGTTACTATTTTAACATGTTGTATGAAATGATTTTTGTGACAAATTTTGAATATTAACCCATTCTAATTATGTTGTTTTTATGATTAGTCTCCATTTTTAAATTATTTTGCTGCACTAGTAGTTTATATTAAATTTATTTATGAATTTAAAAGCATTATTTCAAATATAGAAAGAAGATATTTGTAACACCTCTAGAAGGAAGATAAATATAGTGAGAAGTTAGGATAAGGTTAATTCACAGTCAAGAGTTGCTCTCCCTTTCATCATCCTATCTAAATTTTATGTTCCACTTCTCTGGAAAGGATTTGTTTCTCTTTCGAAGGTAGCTTCCTTATATCAAAGAAATTTTTGGAAACATGAGTCACCTAAGAGCTCTAACTTCTACCAAAAGATTAATCTTAAATCATGAATACACATTCTCATTTGCATGTTTATGAGGTGTGAGCTCTGTGTTTTTTTTGGTCCACCACATCAGTTATTCATTAAGTAGCTATACTGATGATAAAGTAAGTCGTTTGGTACTTTTCACTTTACTAGTTTTCTTAGAAAAATGACCCTTCTTATTGTATTGGATTCACCAGATAATTGTAGAAAGAATTTTAATGAAATAATTAAGGCAGTATTTATTATTAGAATTTAAATAGGACCCAGTGATTCCCCCTTTTGAAATGTACCCAGTACAGAAACATCAATTGAAAAAGAAATATGCACATCTATCTTCCTTGCAGAGCTATGAACATCAACCAGATTGTAGAACTAATTCATTTGTACAGTAACAGATGAAAGGATAAAGTAGTTAACTGTAATATATATATAGTAAAATGTCATGTGACAAGAAAAATTCAAATGATCAATTTTGATGCAATTAGGGTGGAACGGAAGTGTAAAATAAAAATATCCACAAGTTGGTGAGACTTTGCCAGGCATGGTGTTTCTAACTCCCACACAGCAGGGTCTGATGAGGCAGGGTAGCAGTGGCGGAGAAATAATACCAAGCTAAAGATTTATTAGGATCAGCATGCTTTTACTTCATGGCCTCTCTCTGTCATGTGCTTTCTGTGCTGAATTCGAAGCTGGCACTGCTCTCTCTTTTATTATTCAGAACCAAATCCACCAGGGTGGAGGAAGGTCCTGTAATTCAGGTATAATTTTACATACCAAAGGAAGAGGTTACCAAGAAGAGGAAGTCAGAGGATCATCTTTGTTTAGGATTTTAGCTAGGTTTTACTGAGGTTCCTCTTACACTGAAGGTGACCAAGTTAAGTAAAGTAAGTGAAGAGGACAAATGCTATATTATCTCACTAACCCTAAGAACTTAAATAAATGAGAGAAAAAGAAGCTGTCAAAACCTTGGTCTGGGTTACAGAATTGAAAATACAGAGTAAAGGAGCAGTGGGTGGAAGGGAGATTGGAGGTAAAATAGGGACATTGGTCAAGGATTAGGCATAATTTGGTCCTTTAAGAGGTAACACTCATCTATGGGTTTTAAGAAAAATGAAAGACATTCTTGCAATAATAATAATTTTCAGACACAAAAGAGAAAAGAGCTGGAAGTTCCAGCTCACCTCAAGAAGCTCACCACAAAGAGTGATGAGTTTAGTTAGAGAAATAACTACAGTTTGAACTGTCCTAAAAATGAGAACCTATGAGGGAAATGGAAGCCTGTCTAGATTATAGGCAGGGGGTGGGTGGGGAGGAGGGAGATTTGGGACAATGGTGATGGGAACATTGCACTGGTGATGGGTGGTGTTCTTTACATGACTGAAATCCAAACACAATCATGTATGTAATCAAGGTGTTTAAATAAAATATATTAATAAAAAAGAGTTAGCTATGTACATCAAAATTGTATCACCATCACTGTAAAATTGCAACTAAAATGAAGTGATTATGCAGAGCAGATGTGACGGGGAGAGGGGAGTGTGAGATGTTGGTAGGAGGAAACTAACACTGATTGTGGGTATGAAGTTGAAGCAGAATATGCCTAAAATTGTTATTAACCGGTTGATAAATCATAGTACTAAATTATAAAAAAATGAAAAAATGGGCCCGGAGAGATAGGACAGCGGTGTTTGCCTTGCAAGCAGCTGATCCAGGACCAAAGGTGGTTGGTTCGAATCCCGGTGTCCCATATGGTCCCCCGTGCCTGCCAGGAGCTATTTCTGAGCAGACAGCCAGGAGTAACCCCTGAGCACTGCCGGGTGTGGCCCAAAAAACCAAAAAAAAAAAAAAAAAAGAAAAAATAAAGTTGATTTATTTTACCTGAGATTTTTGCTTAATTGTGAGATAAGTGTGACTATTCTCAGTTGAATGCATTTCAGAGAATAAATTAGAACGGTCATGGAAGATGACTGTCTCTCCTGATTATATGTGATAAATATATTTCTCTATGTATACAAATATGCTTAATTTTGTAAAATACTCAAAACTTTATGCATCTCCTAGAATAATCACATGTACAAATAGAATATATGATAATTAATTTAAATATACTTAGGAACACTTCTTAAATTTTAAATACCACTCTTTCCCTTAGTATGCAACAACTAAAATATTTTTGAGTGTAAGATAATGGCACGGTTTATTAAGACATAAATACTGTTTTCTGTTACATTTATTTTGAAGCAAATTGAATTTTAAGAGCACTTATTTAAGGGATAGCTACTGAAATAATAGGGTTACATTATCTCTGCCCTCTGAAAAAAGGGGGCTAGAGAGAGAGATAGAAAGATATGACATAATTTATAGAAATAGCATAGGAAACATAGGTAAAAGTAGTTCTTGACTTTTTTCTGGTCTTTTCATATTTAAAGAAAATAATTAGTGTAATCTTTTAAGTCAATTTGAAACAGACTATCTAAATTCAATAATGAAGAGTCACTTGAATTCATTCACCCTGGGAAATGACACTGATTTGTACCCAGCTTCCATATGTGAGTTGAGTAGGTGAAAACCTTCATCTTGAGTGCTGTCATATGTATTTGCCCCTGTGAGCATCTTTTAGATCTGCTATCAGAGCAGCAAGTTTCCTGTAGTGCCGGTGGTGGTATTTTATCATGTTGTTTCCCAATGGTAAATTCCAATCCTTCTTGGCTTGCCTATGGCCACCTGTTCTCCCACACCTGTTTCAATTTATAAACCATATGCTGTAGTCACAGCTGAGAACCGCTGTAGACATGATGTGATTTCTCATAAATATTTCATAAATCCAAAATTTCCTGCACTTCAAAATAATTTGAAGGCACTGATTTTACAGAAAACCTCACAGAGACTGACATACACTCTTTATTATCATCATTATTAAGTCAAAGAAAGATGAAATTTACAGCCTTATAAAAAAAAACCCTGATATCACTACTAGAATAGCTCTACCTAGTATTTGTGCTTTTATGCAACTGCAGCCTATGGTAAAATAATTCAAGTGTAGTAATTGGTTTGAAATGCACATATGCCTAGGAAATAGAAAGAACATTTTTACATTGAATTCCTAAATGTAGGAATTCAAAAGACATACTTCACAAAATAAACATATTCATCAAATTCAAAAGGAATTCAAAGGATATGCTTCACAAAATAAACATATTCATCGAAATTCAATGTAAGCTACTTAACCTAATATTTTATTATCTAGAGAATTTAAGTTTTATTTTTACAAATCTTACTTTATAAAAGCAACAAAAAAAAAAAGCTAAGAATCACACTTGATTAAATAAGAACAAAATTACCTGGACTTGTAACTGAACAATAGGAGATAGAGCTGCTGAATATCAGACTTTGGTTTATTCAAGAATAAATGAATTTAGACAGAAATTTGCTTTTCCTTTTCTACTTCACAGTTGGTTTTTACAGAATAGTCCTATCTTTTTATGTGTAGACTTATACCTATCGTTTTGCACACTTTCTTGCATTCCTATATAGGGCAGAGCAAAAGACTTCCTTATTTGGGGAGTGTGTGTGTGTGGGGGGAGGCTTTTCCCAAGTTGTATCCAGGATAGCTGGCACCCAGGCTGGTGGTTCTGTGGTATTGGTGCCTGGTGTTATTTGGGCTGTATCCTACGGTGGTCAGGAGTTCTCCAAGAATAAACCAGGCAACACTACGTGGAACTTAGAATCAAACTCATAATGGGTAAATAAAATTTCCCAGACCCATTGCTTCTTATGATAGTAATGGAAAAAAACAACCTACAAAAACATAGAGAACATAAAAAGACCTCTTTAGAGGTTGTAATAAACGTTTTCTTCCATGTCATTGATTTTGTTTTTTAGTTGAGATATTTATGACATAAATTATATAAATAACATATATACACATTTGGGGCTACACCCAGAAGTGCTCATGGGTTACTTCTGACTCTGCTCTCATGAATTACTTATGACAAGGCTCAAAAGGTCCATAAGGGATGCTCAAGATGGATGCTGGGGATCAAACATCTGCCAAGGCACATGCTCTATCCACTATTCATCACTATAGCCCCTATGACAGAAATTTTTAATTTTTAATTGGAAATGTATGCTAATCCAATCAGGTTATCACCATGATAATTGATCCCTTAGATCAGAGTCTTGGTAATGATTAGGACTGACTCTCTCTGATAAAGAATTAGGACATTTGTAAGGAGAGGGAAAAATCAATGAATATCTACTTCAATCTATATGTATATCAGTTATCCATGTTTGTGTATTTGTGTTGATGCTCCATTACATTTTTAGACTTAACATTTTGCCATGAATACATTTTTCATCATGCAAATAGTCTGAAAATATCAGACTAACATATGAAGTGAGGACTTGGATTATTGCTAAGTTAATTATCCTATAATGATAAATAAATAATACATATAACATTAATATAACATTAATACTATTGTCCTGGATTTGAAAAGATATATGACAGTAGTGAAACTGTTTTTATTTATAGGAATATTTCTTGATGAAAATTATCTTCCTTTTGGGGGGGGGTTAGAACCACATTCAGTAATGCTCAGGGATTACTCCTGGCTATGTACTCAGAAATCACTCCTGGCTTGGGGGACCATATGGGATGCTGGGGATCCAACCACGGTCCTTCCTAGGCTAGTGCAGGCAAAGCAGACACCTTACCACTTGCACCACCGTTCCAGCCCCAATGAAAAATATCTTGACCAGAATGGACATAATGGCAAAGAAGCACTTGCTTCTTTAACCTTTCATAGTGGCATTTTATTAATGCATAATTTGGCTTTTTGTGTCAAAATAGTAAATATTTCTTTTTAACTTATCTTTTACTTTGCTCTTTTATTTTGTCACACTTTTTATTCTCATGTTTTTAAACTAGATATTGATCTACTGCATGTCTAATCAATTAGTAGGCCAGGGTATTTCTATTATTTAAGTCAACTTGAGTTCAGTTTTTGTTATTTGCAAGTGTGATTTGTGAAAATTTACTTTATTTATATCTTTAAAATATTTCTATATAAAGCTTGCCATTGGTGGTAAGATGCATACCTGGACAATGATGCAGGGAAGTGAACAACTGGGTGAAGGGTTTGATGCTTGAATAATTCATGTGTATAATTTTACAAAAAAAGTTTATGATGCACTCCAAATATAATAAAGAAAAATGCACTGTAAGTAATCTTTGTAATTTCAACAATGATATGAAAACTAGATGCTTGATTGACAAGTTTTGTATCTTTTATAAGGCATAGAATAATAGTTTTGAGGGGTTCTTCAATAGGTTTTGGAAGAAATTATCTATATAAAATCATTGCCCTTGTCCATATATGTTGTTCCTAATCACTCTAATTTTTCATGTTACATATGGAAAGTTAACTGAGATATTATGGTCTACAACTTAAAATTAATAGAATTAACTCTTTTAGAACATTTTTTAATATTTGTTTTAAGATTTACCTAAAATATCTGACCTAGACTATGAAGTAGTAAATAGATTTTCTATTGTTTAAAAGTTTGTAAAAACTATATTTATTTCTTGAAGAATTATTTATATGATTGAGAAGGAAGACTACAAGATTGTAGATGATGACTTTGAGTTTCTAGGGACAATTTCTTGTGCATATGTTATCAGCAACTTTATTTTTCTTGTATACAAGTAAAAGTGAATTGGTTGAAACATGATTTTATGAAAGAAATGTCATAGCAAAATATTAGGGAGCATCTTTCCATCACTTACTATGTGAATTGGGTACATTAATTTTTTAGTTTAGATTCCCCTTCAGTAAATAATGAAGCAGAACAATGCTGATTAAATAATATCTTAGGGTGTCAGTGGATGTCTCAATGTGATGACTACATACTTTCTATATATGAACCCTTAATTTAAGTCCCAGAACTATGTGGTCCCCTAAACACCTTCAGAAAGAAAACTAAAACTAAATAACTATTATAATCAAACATGAAATATATATAAAATGTATGTTTATATTATTGAACAATAAAAATATAATGATCACATTACTATAAAACTTTAAAACATGACCTCATAAATTGTGAGGATGCATCCTCCTATCAAAATTCCTGAGGTAAAACAGTTTAGATCTTTTAGAACATAACAGGTCAGCAAACTTGAGTCGAGGAAATGACAGAATAAAATTGTGAGGGTACTTTCAATATGAAGCATTGACCAAAAAAGTATAGGAATTGTCATAATTTTATACTGTAGTGATACCCGCTGATTGGCTAAGATCTCAGCCCCTTATCTTAATGTTTCCCTGGATATTTATGTACTTAATAACTGTCCTTAAAGTCTTTATCAACTTATACAATGTCTCAATTGTTGGGAATCAACACAGGAGAGAAATAGGTCATTGAGAATGGCCACCCTGTGTCTCATTCATAGTTGCCCAAAGTCCTAAATCTTGGACATCCCTTGTATGTTTGTTTGATTCCTATGTCTTTGTGACCCTACGCCATTCTTTGTGACCAAATCCTGTGTTAGCTCTTCAGCAAATTACAAATATAGTTGTCTGAGCTGAGTAACTTCATACTCCTAATTCATATCTCTTCAAAAGATTTTTTATTTGTTTTTGGAATAGAGTATTTTAATTATAATTAATTAAAGGTGAGGTCATTTATTTATTCAAATAGTGAGCTTCTGAGAAGTACACAGAAACTGAAAGATTGCAGGTAGTGTAGATGCATACAGGGAGAGAACAGATGTGCAAGTGGAGGCTGGGATTAGAGAAATTTTTCTTCAAGGCAGGAATTGACAGGGGTTCTCAGCAACTGCCAGAAACCAGAAGAGAAACCTGGAACATAATATCTCTAAAACATCAAGAAGAACCAGTCCTAGGATCCTTGTAGGTTTCTGGTCTCCTGACTGTGAAAAAAGGAAATTTAAGCTGTCTTATATGATGAAATTTCTGTTAAATACTTTTCTTTTTTTTTTTTTTTTGTTTTTGGGTCACACCCGGCAGCGCTCAGGGGTTACTCCTGGCTCCAAGCTCAGAAATTGCTCCTGGCAGGCACGGGGGACCATGTGGGGCACCAGGATTCGAACCGATGACCTTTTGCATGACAGGCAAACGCCTTACCTCCATGCTATCTCCCGGGCTGTTAAATACTTTTGATCTTTAAAATTAATCATTTAAAGCCACAAATATTTTGAACATTAATATGTACAATACAATAGTCTAGACTTTGAGACATAAAGGTAGAGAAAACAAAAAATATTCCTATATTTATGCAGTGCAAACTGGTTGGAATCACAGCAAATAGATATACACATAAGCATAGGGAGCAAAGTAAAAAATAACAACACAGGAGAGAATTAAGCCCTGACAGAGAGATCCTGAAATTTGCTCTTTGTGTGTTTGTTAGAAATTTCCTCTATCTTGTTTATGACTGCATGTACTTCTCAAAATGCTACATCAAAAATAACTATTTTTTTCTAATGGTATGTCAAACATAAGCAATTATGTGTATATATTTTAATAAATAATGAATTTCTTATTTTCTTGAAGTTATTAGACTGGGATTAATTATTTTTTTGGTTTTTCAGCCACACCTGTTTGATGCTCAGGGGTTACTCCTGGCTAAGTGCTCAGAAATTGCCCTTGGCTTGGGGGACCATATGGGACTCCAGGGGATTGAACCATGGTCTTTCCTTGGCTAGTGCTTGCAAGGAGACACTTTACCTCTAGCACCACCTCGCTGGCCCCTGGACTGCAATTAATTTTATTGACTAATCCTACTCTTACTGCAGTAATTCATATGAAGCATACATAGAATTTAATCACAGAATTATAGCAACAGAATTCTTAATTGAATGAATTTAATTTATACTGTTTATTGTGGGGTATATTCTGTGATGTTCCAGGCATATTCCCATTTCTGTATTCAAAAATTAATCCAGGCAACATTTGGGGATCATACGTGATTCTGGAGATCAAACAAGTCTCAGTTGGGTGCAAAGATAGATCCTTAACCACTATACTATCTTTCTATCCCGAATATATAGTGTTTTAATTTAATAAATATATGTTTGGGACAAAGAGAAACTTAAATTAATGCAGCACAAACTTTACTTTTGGATTCCCCTAGTTAATTCCTTAGTGATAGTTTCCCCCAGAAACCCTGTGATTCGTTTCTGAAAATTGAGCAGGTATCCTACTATGAAGGACAATAGGTAGAAAATATCTTATAAAAGAAAGTCAGATTAAGACTGTTTTTAAACTTCTACTTTGGCAACCTAGAGTCTTAAAAAAACTGAAAATTTCAAAAATTCAAAATTGAAATTGGGGCCTCCAAGTGTTGCTCCAAACACACACACAAGAAATAAAAACAAACACCTATGTTTAATTATTTGATAATATATAAAAAGTGTTTAGCCACCTCATTCAGTAAATATATTTTAAGTCAGTAAACATCATTTAATTTTAATTCAAAGAAGTAAAAACTTTCTAGAAAAAAAACATAAACTAAAGATAGCTCATGAACTTTGATAAACTGAGTGAATAATATTGGGGTGAGATTGGATCACAGCTATTGGTAGTCAGGGTTTACTCCTTGCTCAGTTTTCAGAGATCACTCCTAGTGGTACTGGAAGGAACAAAACTAGTACCTAGGATTCAAGTGGGGGCTGGCTTCATATATAACATCTGCCAAAAATTTCTGTACAATCTCTTGAGCTTGTTCATAAAAAAATTTAACAAGAATTAGTATGTAACTAGTATTAAAATGAATGTATACTTGCTAGTAATATACTCAATTAGTATACAGACACACACACACACACACACACACATATATATATATATATATATTACATAGAAAGTGTCTAGGAGTTACATAAACATATTAGCTAAATATCTAAGGCTTCTATTGGAAGTTTTGTACAATATAAAAAATAACTAGAACTCTTGATTTGTAATAGTTTTTTTGAGGGAAGCATTTATGATTAAAAATAATTAGAACAATAGATACCTTGTTTGAATTCTCTAAATATAATAATATGACCACAAATAAAATTTATTCTGATTGAAGCTATCACTGGGGACTACTTCAATGAGAAAGTGAAATTTCCATTTTTTACTTTCCTATTGTTTAAAATCCTTTTATTTATACATATGTATATGTGTGTACATGTCTGTTAGAGGTAAAATTTAGTGAATCTCCATATGATTTTATGCATGTGTAGGTGTTTAGAGATACTAAGTGCATTTACAATTTGCCATGCATTTGAGCGTACCATTAAACTCCTTCCTTTTCAAATGTCATATTGTTTCCATAGTGACAAATTATTTTCAAGTGAACATCAACAGCAGAATTACTTATCTACTGCTATTAAGATTTTGGATTGGCAAAGTGGCAGATTATAAAAAAAAGTCTTAGCCTGAGTTTCTTTTATAAGATATTTTCTACCTATTGTCCTTCTGTAATGGCATATTTAAGGGAAACTCTCCTCTAGTTAACAGAGATTAATGAATATGAAAAACATGATTCAGAAAGAATCATTATATCTTTGTTATTATTATTCACCGAATAAGGTAATGTTATTTTAATTATTAGTAACTTATTTAATGCAGTCATTGAGAGGTTACCATGTTATAGGTGCACAAAATCTGTATTTTTACCATTCTTTTGAGATAGGTACTATTATTAATTTTAGTCATTTACAAAGAACTTACATCATTATTGTGTCTTCATAAATATAACAGTTCTTTTGAGCACGATGCAGTATATGTTTTTCCTTGTTTTGGCAATTGGAATAAGATTCCTAATAGATGAAGATTTTGTTTTCTGTTTTTAGCTAGAGACCAACCATTTTGGCAAAGGTTTTAAGTTTCAGGATGTAAGCCTATTATAAATGCAGCTATCAAGAAACTGGAAAAGTATTTGGCCATTATGTTGGAACTGGCTTTTAAAGATGAGAAAAGAATTGCAGGGGAAATTTTTGTCTTTGCTCACTGGTTATTAAGAGTGGTATTCTCCACGGATCAATTCGAGGACTCTGCTGACTTATTTAACTATCTTTTAATATAAAAGCTCTGGAAGAAAGAGTACTTAATGAGATGATCAAGTTTACAGATGAAAGTATGCCCCCCTGGGTTGAGAAGTGTCAAACTAATGGGAATATACTTCAGCAATTGCTCATAAGACTGTGTGAATGCAGGGTAGATGAATGTGAAAGCAAACACAAAGTTTTACTTTTCCTAAAAAATGATTTTGACAGAAAAGATGAAGTTAAACACTTCTAAGATCCGACCCAGGAAAAAAAATATCCTGATTCACTTATCCCAGGATAGTTCCTTTGAATAACGGTGGAAATGAAAGTGCAAATAAAATGAACTGACTTCTCTGCTTTTGAATTCTGCGTGTAGTTTTGGTTTAGACATAACAAGAAATTTATTTTTGCTAAAGGCAAAACAACCAAGGAGATAGAATAATTTTTGCTTTTCACTAAAGAAATAGCTAAGCAAATAGATGCATAGACTCAGGGTACAGTTTATCACTAAGGAAAGAATAACAAGTATTGAATCAACATTCTAAACAAATTCAGCTCATTAGTTCTAAATATACATTTACATTTTAAAATCTATTAATTCTTTTAAGCATAAAAATTCTAGAAAAACAAATATTTATTCCAGGTAGCTTTCATCATCCAAAAATAATCCTTATGGAAAAATAAGAAAGATTTCTGTCAAACAAAACTCTCACTCTTTTCATTTAAATCTCTCAAAACTCTGAAATATAAAGGATTGTTATTCCTTGTTGGGACTTTAAGAGATTAATTTTCAAACATGTTAGTCTAATATTAATTTAAATTTATGAACAAACTAGTATTTAGAAGTACTACAATTATTTAGATATCTTTCCTTTCCATGTCTTGAGCTTGTTTCTTCTTTTATTCTAAGTATAAAGAAAAATTGCCTTTTCCAAATTTAAGCGTTCATCAGCCATTAACTGGGATGTAAGAGAAAAATCTTTATTTAGATAGGTGAGTTAAACATTCTCATTCAGTTTATCTACATTTCATCACTGCTGGGAGGAAATTTTATTTCTTTTTTTTTTCCTTTGGTTTTGTTTTTGGGACACATCCAGAGACCCTTCCGGGTCACTCCTGGCTAAGTCTCAGAAATCGCTCCTGGCTTGTGGGGACCATATGGACAGGGAGGAGTGTTGAACTGAAGTTCGTCCTGGATCAGCCACATGCAAGGCAAACTCCCCACTGCATCTAATATAAAGATAAATATGCTTCAATGAGACAACATGCATGCTTAACTAATAAAATAGAAATATTTATTGCTTAACAAAATGTTTCAAACTGAAAATTTACTTTCATGCTACAGAAATCTTACAAAGAAAATATGATTTATAAAAAAAAACAGTGCATCTTTGACTATCACTCCTTCCTCTCTATTTTCTTTTCTTTTTCTTTTTTTTTTTCATTTTTGGGTCACACCCGGCAGTGCTCAGGAGTTACTCTTGGCTCCATGCTCAGAAATTGCTCCTGGCAGGCACGGGGGACCATATGGGGCACCGGGATTCGAACCGATGACCTTTTGCATGAAAGGCAAATGCCTTACCTCCATGCTATCTCCCGGGCCACTCTATTTTCTCTCTATTTTTTGCCTAGGTTCACTTTTACTTTTCTGTATAGGGCTCATCTCTGAACTTTGTTATGTACTTATATGTGGTTTATGATAGCAAGCATTCAAACTTTCTCCACTGTGAAATCATTTTCCTAAATTAGTAACTTTTACAGTTATAATATCTTTATTATTATTATTATTATCTTTTTTGCTTGTTTGTTTTTGTTTTTGAGCCACATCCAGTGACGCTTAGGGTTTTTATTCTTGGCGATGTGCTGAGAAATACTCCTGGTTTGGGGGACCATATGAGATGCCTGGAATCCAACCGAAGTCTGTCCTACATCAGCCACGTGCAAAGCAAAAGCCCTACCGCTGTGCTATTGCACAGGCCCCTTTAAATATTTATTTTATTTAAACACCATGGTTTTGCAAGGTTGTTCATATAGTGTTTATTTTACAGATAAAGTTGTTCATGATTGAGTTACAATCATGTAATGTATAACAACCGTCACCTGTGCTCACAGTTTCCCTCTCACTCTCCCTGACGCCCTCTCCCTCTCACCCACCTTCTCCTGCCTGCCTCTGGGGAAAGGCATTTTACTTCTGTTTCTCTCTGCCTCTCCCTCTTTTTTTCTTTTTTGACATTGTGGTTTGTAGTACTGCAAATGAAGGGATGCTACGAATATACCTTTCCTATGAGACCCTTGTGTACTCTCATTGCACTCTCTGCTCTTTGTGACAAGCTTCCTACCATAAGCTACTCCTCCTAATCACATCTATATATATTTTTGGACACACCAAGTGATGCTCAGAAATTACTCCTGGCTTGGGGGACTATATTAGACGAGGAGGAATTGATCTGCCGTCTGTCCTAGGTTAGTCCATGCAAGGAAAACACTCTACCGCTTGTGCAATCACTCCAACCCCTAATCCCCATCTATGTTGTCTCTGGATATTATCCTCACATTGTCTTTTATTTCCTTATATCCCACAGATTAATGAGATTACAATATTTACTTTTAGAGTTGGAGCAATAGTACAGTGGTGGGGCTTTTGCCTTGCACACGGCTGATCCAGGATTGACTGCAGTTTGATCCCTCAGCATCCCATAGGGTCCTCCAAGAAAGGAGTTATTTCTGAGTGCATAGCCAGGAGTAATCTCTGAGGGTCACCAGGTATGCCCTCCCGCAAAAAAATAAAGAATATCTAATTTCAATGGACCAAATTAATGTTGTTTACTGTGTTTCTTATGTTTCATAGAGTCAGCAAATATACATTGCCATTTTTGGTAATTAACTGGTAAGTAAATATAGGCGATTGAATTTCTATAGATGGAGTTATAACAATATTAGAAGGGTTTTTTTTTCAATATTTTCCAACCTATATTTAGTGATCATCAAAAAGAGAAATTGAATGTAACTGGAAGAAAGTAATTGGAGTTTTAGAGGAGAAAGATGGTAATAATTTGGCTCACAATATGTTGAAATGCAGGTTAATTTAGAAAATACTAGTGTTTACCTATATATGCATTCATACACAACTATGGTAAAGAAAAAACACCAGAGATATCTGCCGACTAAAATTACTATATAAAATATAAAAACATAAAGCAGTTGGGTACATGTTACATGTAACTGAGTCACCTGGTAAATATGGTCTTTATAAGTTGTAGTTCAATTGCACAGGAAAAGTGGACTTTCAAATATGAACTATTTTATTTTTTCTCTCTCCTTTTTTGGGCAGAGAGGGTGATAACTGGCTGTGCTCAGGGCATTTACCTAGCTTTGTGTTCAAAGATCATTCAGGGAAATGGTCAGGGATTGACTACAAGTCAACTATGTGTAAAGCAAGTGCTTTATGGGCTGTTCAGTCTCTCCAGCTCATACCCTCAATGTGAACGATTTATAGATTTATTAGGTAACATATGCAATGCATAAGTGCATGCATAAGTGTTGTTGTGCTTTTAATACCTGTAATTATGCTTATAAAAATGTTATTTTATTGGACCCAGCCAATATTGCTAAATCTTCCAGTTATTTTTATTCACCATTTTTCTGGAATATGCTGCTTATGTTTTTCAAGTAACTTTGCTACATAATTTTGTTTTTTAAGCTTTTAAAGCAATTGGATTATAATTTTTATTTATAAAAGTACTTTAAAAGTAAAAAAGAAATTTTGCAAAATTTTTATTAAAAGTGACTACCAGGGGCTGAAGCGATAGTGCAGTGGAGGACATTTGCCTTGCACACAGTTGATCCAGGACGGACTTGGGTTCCATCCCAGGTATCCCATATGGTCCCCCAAACTAGAAGCATTTTCTGAACATATAGCCAGAGCATTACCGGGTGTGACCCAAAATTAAAAAAAAAATGAATACCAATGTTTTACTCATTTTCTTTTTGTTTGTTTGTTTGTTTTTTGATTTTGGGGGGTCACACCCAGCAGTGCTCATGGGTTACTCCTGACTCTAAACTCAGAAATCGCCCCTGGCAGGCTCGGGGGACCATATAGGATGCAGGGATTCGACCCACTGTCCTTTTGCATGCAAGGCAAATGCCCTGTCTCCATGCTATCTCTCTGGCTCCATTTTATTCATTTTCAAGCATAAAAATTGCTTTAGAAACATCCATATATTCATTTATTTTGCTTGTTTACATACAAGTATAATGAAATTATAACACAGCGTTAAAGTGTTTGCCTTGCAAACAGCCAGCCCAGGACCAGTGGTGTTTCAAATTCCGGCATCCCATATAGTCCCCTGAGCCTGCCAGAAGTGACTTATGAGTCCAGAGCAAGGAGAAACCCCTGAGCGTCACTGGGTGTGACCCAAATAAAAAAAAAAAAAGGGGGAGACAGGTGTGGCAACTTTTGTTTTCTTTTGTTGTTGTTTTTGCATACACACAGTAAGTATTGGGGAAATTAGAAAGGAAATTCCCTTGGACTTAGAGATACAGGATTTCTTTACACTTGAAGCATACTTTCATGAGATCAACTACAGGCTCCAGCCATATACATTGTCGAATCCTGAGGTCTTTTTAGATGCCAGAAAACATTCTGTTCAGTTGTGGTTGTCAAAGTTAGTCTTCTGTAATCAATGATCTTGGTTTTTGCACAGGTCCTAGGACCAAGTCTTGGGTAGAGTCTTTCTTTATGGTTCTAGAAGTTCTGCTCAGTCATGGTTGTTGCAGTCAGACTTCTGTAATTAGTGATCTTGGTTTTTGCACTAATCAAAAGATGGAGTGTTACAGTAACTCTTTAGCTCTTGCTAATTTAATTCTGAAATACTACATCAGTTCATATGTAAATTGAACTGTTTTGCTTTATTACATCATAATTTTAATATATAAGCATTCAGGAACTATATTATTATACATATTTACATATTATTTATTTCTTAAGCATAACATTATTTTTCAGAGCAAAAGGACATTTTATTCCTTCTTAAGGTATTTCTCTTAACTATTAATTATGATATAAATTATAAATAAAATGCTATCTCACTCTAAAATATTTCAATTAAAATGAATGGATCCATCAGTGAATTCCTCTGCTGTCTTATTTATTATGAAATAATTTTTCCCTGTTTGATTATAATTTTTATATCCCTATAGTTACCATCCTTGTGGGTATTTTTTATTGTCTATATTTTGTGATAAATTAATTTCCCCAGATACAGTTCCTTTTCTTTCTTGATAAAATTACCTGCCTAGAAGGAGCTTATATTTTGAGAAATGCTTAAGGAAAATCTTTAACTTTTGTGGGGTCTCAAGAAGCTATCTTAATGTTTAAAAGTAGTTCTAAATTCAGGGATCACTCCTGTAGGGACTGGTTAGGGAATAATATGGGATGCAGAGAATTTCACTTAGGTCAGCTATACACAATGTGCTATTTCTCCAGCCACATATAACTAGGTAACTTTTATATCTTTTAATGCTTGGGAATATAGCAAATACACCCACATATTACTCACTAAAATTACTCAATATTCAGAAACATCTGAGCTCATAATAATTGTTTACTACGGTAGAATCATTCAGAATCATCAACAGAGAAAAAGAGGAAAGACATTAAGCCAAGCCAAGCCTGGAAGAGATCAGGAATTCTCATAGGGTTGCATAGAAAGAGAGGTCTAGCATAGAACATGTGTCATACCTGCCACTGCAATACCTAACACAGTAAAATATTTCTGCCTAACAAAACCAAACTAAAACTCTGAATCTATTGCAACACAAATCTAAGTGATAAAGGATTTTTTTAAATGACCATAATACTCTGCTTGATCAATCATCCAGAATCATACAGTTGAGACACCAAGAGGGAGCTCAAGTGTTCACAATAAATCACAGTTTGCACAAACAACCTGAAAATTTAAGATAGCAGAATTCAGTGGCCATGTCCCACAAAATAACACTTCAAGGCAGAGTTAGACTCTAAAGACGATTCTTTAAAGTCAGTCTCCTGAGAAGTTTCTCCTGGAGATAACAGAAATAGGCCTATGTTAACTTTTTTTCTACACAAAAATCTAATGCCTAGTAGTTTCCTTTGCCTTTTTTTGACTTTTACACTCTATCAATGTGCATTCATAGTATTAATATTAACTTATTCATTTATGTAATACAAAGACAATTATTTATTCTACCTTCTAGTTGAAAAACTTATTATAATTATTTTTGACATTTGAGAGTGACCTGTTGTAATTATTATTTTTTCCAATCTGTATACTTTGGGCATTTCCTTTCTAAACACTATATTTAAAATTCACTTTGAGAATAGCTGTTCTAAGAATAAAAATTTTGTTTGTTACTAACCATAATCTGGAATTATATTAAATTTGGGTTATATTTTGTGCTTATTTAATATTAAAATTTTCTTTCACTTTCTTTATTTTCTCTTTTCTAGAATCTCATTATTCATATTTATACTTTATAATGGTTACTTATTTCCTTAATATAGTATATATTTATATATATGCATTGCATATATGATTCAATAACTTATAGACATTTTAAATAATATTAATAAAATTGATTTTTATGCCTATATAATCTGAAAATCAGAAGGATAACAGAATATACAGAAGAAAGAAAAGCTGCATTTATTGTTCAATATAGAAGATAATACAGATATAATAAAGAATTTAAAAGTAATATTATTTCCAAATGTAGATAAAATACACGTTTTATTTTATCAATAACGACAAAATGATGAATAATGCTATCAAAATGGGAATATCTCTGTATAGTATCATGTTGTCTACATAAATTGCAAACTTACCTTCTTTCTTTTTGATTTGAATTACCTTAATATCTCTTGTCTAATTACCATGACAAGGACATCCCAATACCATGTTAAATAGCAGTGGTAAAAGTGGGCAACCTTGTTTCAGTTTGTAAACCATGGTGTCCAAACTTAAAAAGTAAATAATAAATATTATAACCACAAACACATGTGGTGCTACAACTTTAGTAATAATATAATATAATTCAGATCGTTATAGCCTATGGTTCTTGGAAATGTACAAATTCCAAATCCACAAAGGTACAATATTTTCTTTCAAAATCCACAGATAAACAGATAATTTTCCAGGGACAGAGCAGTGGCACAAGTGGTACAGCATTTGCCTTGCACACGCTAACCTAGAATGGACCATGGTTTGATTCTCCAGAGTCCCATATGGTCCACCAAGTTCAGAGCGATTTCTGAGTGCATAGCTGGGTGTCACCGGGTGTGACCCCAAAACAAAATACCAAAAGAAAAAAAATCAGATATAACTTTCCTCTCATCTTTTTTTTTCTTGACAATTTACTCTACTATATTATAATTAAATTTTATTTTATCCCTCTTGTATTTCTGTTTTTCTATAATCCTCCAATGTTCCACCAAGCTTGCAATTCTTTGTACTTGCCAGGTTCTCTACAGGTAGCTATATGCTATTCCCTCATTTTGGCACACACACAAAGTTTATTTTGAAAATGAATTTTAGAAACTGGAATGTTGTCTGAAAATCTATTCTGAACAACTTTGTAAATCATTTGCCTTAATTTAAAAACCTGCACAAAAGGACTTTGCTTCTTATATAAACACTGAAATCCCTTCTCCATTACCCTCCTGCCTTGGCTGATCAAAATTTTCATGCTTTTTTCTTTCACCAGGAATTTTTTCCTTACTTCTGACCCCTTAGTCTTAGCACTTAAAAGGTAGCGACTTTAAATTTTGATTTATTTGACTTAGGAAGATTCACCAGTAATTTAATCCATTATATTGATAGTGTCAATCTAATATTTCTTCTATTTTCTTTTCCTTTGTAAATTTTATATTTTGAATTTTTAGCTCAGCCATAAGAAAAATAATTTAGAATGTGTTGTATGTGATGCTTCTTAAATATTTAATATACTTTAGTCATTAAATAAGTAGAAATAGCTAAAGATATAGTACAGTTGAAAAGGCACCTACCTTGTGAGTGATTTTTCTGGGTTTTGATCCCCACAATCCCATTTGGTCCCCTGAGCATAGCCACCAGTGATTCCTGAGTATAGTAAATCCAGAGCATCTCCAAGTGTGGATCCAAATCAAAAATTATAAATAAATAAATAAATAAATAAGCAAAATGAATAATTATTGACATGATAGATCTTTTCTAAAGTATAACTTACATTAGAATAAAAAGGAGAAAACCTTCATTAGCGACATCACCTTGACATTAGTATCAATTTGTAATATTTTATTTTAATAATTTTTCACAAGTTCTTTGGTCTATCACAGATTAAATTGAGTAGCTACATCTTTTTAAAAATGTTGAGTCTTGAGGGGAAAATGCAAGTTTATAAAAGTGGCAACAGTTCAAGAAAACTTATTAGAAGCTAGCTCCAAGTAGCTGTCACGAGAACTAGCCTTTTCTTTAAATAATGACATTTTATTGCATATAATGAAACTTTTCTATCTGGAACATGTAATTTATTTCCCACCAAATAAGTATTTCTTCTGGCATAATCCTAAATATCCTAAATTTAAATAGAATCATGAGAAAATAATTCAATGATGTGTTTTCACAACCTCAGCAAATTGGCAGGTGATGCTCTCTTGTACTCAATTCCCTCCTGATATAAAAAGCAGAAAGCATCTATTATGAAGAATGTTGGGAAGTACACATAGCTTGCATTAATGTCCCAAATATATTTAAACTTAGGCTAATTTGGCAATGATATAAAAGTTCCAATTTTAAAATTACATATTTATGAAGAAAATATGATCATGACATCAAATCATAACATTGGCATTTTACATTCACAAAATAACTACTAAGAATGGAACATTTGGAACATAATTTTGAGTGAATTAAATAACCATATTGTGTGAGTAATAAGAGAAAGAATCCTTCTAACTTCTGAATATTATCAGTTCAAGGTATGGCCTTATAAAAATAAAACGTAGTACAGATGTTCTCTAGTAAAAATATTGTTCTCCAGTAGAAATATGTTCTTTTCCACAGAGGTATCAGTTTGCAAATTTTAAAGTTATTTTATTTATATCTTATGGTTCAGTAACTAAGGTAAAATATTTTGAATAGTTAGAAACCAGGTTATTTTAGTAATTGATAAAGGTGGTCTCACCATGGCCTCAAAAATGTTAGGGGTCAGAGAAATAGTATAATGGTTAGGGTGTTTGTTTTGCATGTGGCCAACTGGGATTTGATCCTGACATCTTATATGGCCCCTTGAGCCTGTCAGGAGTGATTCCTGAGCACACAGCCATAAATAACCAATGGGTGTGCCCCCCCACCAAAGTTTAATACATGGAAAAAAAAGACTACGTATATAAATGTAAATATTTTCTTTATATGCATTCGCCATCCATCTTCTATAATGACTCAAGGCAATGCTATATGCTAGCAATTGGGAAATGTAGTGCCCATACTTGATTTATTAGTGCTATTTCCCAATTAAGAGAAGCAGAATTCTCTTGCAAGGTCATCATTTTAAGAATGTAGAAACACGGGGCCGGAGAGATAGCATGGAGGTAAGGCATTTGCCTTTCATGCAGAAGGACAGTGGTTCGAATCCTGGCATCCATATGGTCCCCCCGAGCCTGCCAGGAGCAATTTCTGAGCTTAGAGTGACCCCTGAGCGCTGCTGGGTGTGACTCAAAAAGAAAACAAACAAAACAAACAAACAAAAAAAAAGAATGTAGAAACACAAAATAAATTGTAAACAGCTTGTAGAGTAAGATAGTAACTATAAAATAATCTGATTTGTCAAATCTAGTTCTAGAAAATAGAACAAAAAATAATTCACATATAAAGTCTTATAAAATATGATAGAATAAAAAAAAGAATAGTAGCAAATGGCAACCTTAGATTAAAATGATACTCATTTGTCTGTTCTGACAGATAAATGAACAAATAGATACATAAGTGAGAGGAAGGGAAAGTTATTATCTATATAGCAACACCAAATTGTATCATCACAATTAAAACAACACTATGACCACTTGATCACTATCATAACAAGTATATTTTGAGCAATAACATTCAATATAAGTAGTGACAAAATTATGTTGAAAAACTTAGAGGCTTACAAAGAAAATACAGTGAAGATACATGTTAGCTAAATTATGAAGGACTTAAGTTTAATTTATAGTAGAAAATATAATGCCTAAATTGCTATAAATAATTTCAAATTTTAAAATAAATTATTTAATCTACATGGCAAAATATTTTATTTCTCTTATAAATTTATTTTTAATTAACAATATGAAAGATACTAAAATTTTCTAGCAAGTAAAAGAGACGTCTAATTATCAAAGGATTTCTTCTAGGATACAATGAAAAGGATTCATAAAAAATTGTGTTTTTATGTAAGATTTTTTATCTGAACTTAATTAGTAGTAAATACTCTGTCAGCATAAATCAAAAGCTTGTCGATAAAATGATAGTAAGTCATCTTTAAATATTTCAAGATTTTTCCATAACTTAATAGTCAATGCATTTTCAACAAAATATCTGAAAGTATTTTTAATAGAAGTAGAATTAATGACCCTCAAATTAAATAATAAACCTTAGTATAATGAAGAAAAATGAGAGCAACTAGTCCTATAGTACATTAAGATTAAATATTAAGTAGAAGTTATAAGATATTATAGTATTATTTCAGAAGTAAAGATAAATTCTGAATAAGAAGGTAGCAATAGGCTTGGAGTGATGGCACAGCAATAGGGCATTTTCCTTGAATGTAGCTGATGGCTGAACTAGGATGGGCCATGGTTTGATTCCCCCATATCCCATATAGTACCAAAAACAATTTCTGAGCACACAGCAAGGAGTAATCCCTGATTGTCACCGGGTGCGGCCCAATAATTAAAAAAACAAAGAAGATACCAACATAGTAAAACTGAAAAATTTATGAATACTGACTACATGATAAAATTCAAGAAAATCACTTGAAATGGTCAAAATGTATCAAATGTTCAATTATACGGAGATTATAATCTTACTGTCAAAAATAAGTTCTAAGAAACTACTTAACTTATGATGATTTTATCTAAATGTTGCAACCACATAACAATTGCTATTTTTTATATGATATATGCTGATGTCATAAAATACTAGCCACAGTTGTGAAAAAAAAACATACTGACTATATCGTGATGATGCCCTCTGGGACAGGAAAAAAATGAAGAAGGGAAAATAGAATCTTCAACTAAAAAATATTGTTGATTTCCTTCAAAAACCATTTGAACCATGTGTGATGTAAGTAATATTTTAAAAATTCCAGATAATGTACCAAAGTTTTTTTTGTCACATTATTCTCTACTCCTTTATAGAAGAGCTCAAATAAAAACACAGAATTCATATCAGTCACTGCTCCAATATATGTTTCAGTAGGTAGATATTGAAAACTAATAAATATTATATGTATATAACATGCTAGAACTTATTCTATACAAGTTAATTTCAGATTAACCTTATGTGTTAGAGGCTCTTCATTATCACCTCACATGTAGAAACTGAACTTCAGAAGGATATTTTGTTATGCAAAGTCACTGGTTTTGCTAGTGTTCTAAATGGAATTGAAAATAAGGCATTGTGAAATTAAGATTTGTATTTATAGATAATTATGCAATATCTACTCTTGGTCCTACAGTCAGTAGTCTCTTGAAAACAGTTGGAAGACATGAACTCAATAGACTGTCAGAATTTATTAACTGGATTTGGTCATTGAAAAGATGCTTCTATAAGGCTACAGATGTGACAAGAACTTTGGGACTCAGGAATTAGTCCAAAGGGAGCAGGTTATTGCGTGTTATATATTTTTATTTGAGTAGAGCACAACCTCTAGACTGTCTTTTTATTTCCAATTTTTATTTAGGCACCGTGATTTACAGCACGGTTAACAATAAAGTTTCATGCATAAAGTGTTTTAACAGACACTCACTACAATGTTACAAGGTTCTCTCCTTCATTCCCCTCCCTCACTTCCTTGGAAAGATAAGTTCTATAGGGTGAATCTCAGAATTTGATGCCATATTAATTATTCCCTCACTATATTCAAAGGATCCCTATTCTTTGACTTCATTCAGCAGAGTAACATAACCTCTCATTATATCCACATAGGGATGAATTGCATGATTTCATATTTTGTTATAGCAGAGAAATATTGCATTATATGTTATATATTACATATAGTATCTTTATTCACTCGTGTGTTTTGGGGACACTTGAGTAGTTTCCATATCTGGGATGCTGTGAATAATGCTGCAATGATCATAGGAGTGCAAATGTCTTTTTATAACATGACAGCTGGTGTGGTGATTTGGTAACTAACAAGCACATTGCTTTTGATATTACGCATTAGTCCTGAGCAGATGGTCACCTATGACTATAATGATTATATGTCATTATATGACAGGACTTAAAGAAATGATAGAGAAATTGAATGATAGTTCTTTTTAAGAAAACTGTAAATAGAGGAAAAAAGAGGAAAAAGTAACAAGTTGTGGTGTGGGGAGCAAAGAATAATGAATACATGTAAATAAGTTCTTAAGAAAACAGAGAAAATTTTATTGGCAGCAATATTCTTTGTTTGGAGGGACACACCTGGTGACACTCAGGGGTTACTCCTGGATATATGCTCAGAAATTGCTCCTGGCTTGGGAGACCATATGGGATGCTAGGGGGATCAAACTGAGGTCAGTCCTGAATCAGCTATGTGCAAGGCAAACACCCCACTGCTGTGTCATCGCTCTGGTTCCAACAGCAATATTCTTTTAAACTTTTCTTTTTCCATTAGAAGGAGTTGAGACACACCCAGTAGTGGGCAAAAGTTATTCCTGACTCTGTGCCTAGGATGCTAACGGACCATAATGTGCTAATCAAACCAGCATTGATGCACATAAAGACAAACTCCTTAATCCCCATACTATTTCCCCCACCACACTTATTTCAAAACGTGTGTCTACTTTCTAGAACTTAAGGTGCTCATACTAAGAGTAAACTTTATAATATGATTTGATACTAGCAGAAGTTTAAGGGATAAAATAAGTTATGATGTATCTGTGAGGCTTTTTTTGTTTGTTTGTTTGTTTTTGGGTCACACCCAGCAGTGCTCAGGGATTACTCCTGACTCTATGCTCAGAAATCGACCCTGGCAGGCTGGAGGGACCATATAGGATGCTGGAATTCGAACCAACGACCTTCAGCATGCAAGGCAAATGCTATCTCTCCTGCCCCTATCTGTGAGTTTTCTAGAAATTATTCTAAGATAAGTAATGGTGGTGGCTACACTAGATTGTAAGTGTACCAAAATATAGCCTTAAGTGAGATAATAGCTAGAACTTCCATGCTTGGCAATATAAGTCACTGCCTAATTTCAAAGTTTCAAAAGAAAAATATTCTTAGAAACAAAATCACAACTGGAGATTTTTTATTTAATTAAGTAAATTTTATTTTGTCCAAAGTGAATTAAAAATCCACTGCTCTGGTCCCATAATAATATTTTAGGTACCTAGTGACACTTGAATCAGGGGCATTCCCACCACCAGTGTTGTCCTCCCTTCACTCCTGTTACCAGCACACATTCCATATGCCCCTCTTTGATCCCCAAGCTGCTAGTATAAGTGATCCCCTCTGTGTCTAGCTTGTTGTAGATTGGGTTTTGATTCTGTTGTCGTTGACTTTGGATTTGGTATTTAAGTTTGACCATTTTTATTTCTACTCAATGTTCATACAACTGTTTGGTCTTGGTACTCTCCATTATTTCCCCCTCAATTTGTGAGGAGAAACAGATGGTTCAAGTTATGTGCTTCTGTTTGGAGGGCAGAAAAAAAAAAGAAAAAAAAGGTGGGGGGGGGCAAAAATCAAACAAGCAAGAAATGGGAGGAGTCCTTCTAGAGGCTATAAATATCAATTTAAGAGAAAAAGGAAAAAAGGAAGAAAAACATAAAAACCATACCAAAAAACAAACAAACAAACAAACAAACAAAAGAATCTGAAAAGTACCACAGCAATAAAGACAACAACAAAACAATGACCACGGTCCTGAAAAAAAAAAACCCAAAGTACACACACACAAAAAGGAAAAAAAAATTAACAACAACAGCAATAACTAAAAAATTTAATTTGTGCTTTTTTATTTTTTGCATGGGCACAGTAAATATTGAGATTAGAAAGGGAATTCCCTTGGCCTAAGAGATACAGAGTTTCTCCACCCTTGAAACATACTGTCAAATGAATAACTATAGTTAGGTACATGCTCTTTTTGTCTTCCCTAGGTTCTTTTGTGCTGTCTGGAAACTTTCCACTCAGTCGTGAATGATAAAATCAGGCCTCTGTAATTAGAGATCTTGGTATTTGCACAGGTCGTCAGATGGGGGCTAGAGTGAAGTCTTTACGTTTCTAGTTCTGTTCCAACACTGTAGTTTTAATCAGTCTTCTATAGTTGGTGGTCTTGGTTTTCGCACCGATCCTAGTACAAAGCCTCAGATAGAATCTTTCATTATATTTCCAGAAGTTCTGTTCAGTTGCAGCACAACTGGAGACTTTTAAAATCAATTTTCATTTACCCTTCTAAAAATTTTAGTGCCACTAAAAATCATGGGGAATTGATCTGCATCTACTCTATCAGTGTAAAAAATATTCCTGGTTGATGGCAACTTTATTTGCAACATGGTTTTTGGAACATGTTAAATCTGTAGATGATACCAATTCCTAAAAATATTCCTTTCAATAATATAAATAATACAATATAAATAATACTGCTCATCAACAAAGTCCCTGATCACCCAAGAGCTCTGGTGGATATGTACAAGATCAATTTTGTTTTAATGACTGTAAAATAATATCAATTTTCTAGTCCATGAATCAAGTAGTAATTTCAAATTTTAAGTCTTAAAATTACAAAACATACTGTAAAAGACTGCTCTACTATAGATACTGATTTCTCTGAAAGGTTTTGGCAATGAAAATTGAAAATATCCTGGAAAGGATTCATTATTTTATATTCCATTAATAACATTGGTTATTCATGGAGGAGGGAAGCATATCAACATTAAAAGAGCTTTAGAAGACATTTATTACAGTCAGTGTGGATAACTTTGAGGTCTAAAACTTAAGTGGAGAAAGTAAACACCATTATCTTTAAAATAAAAGAAAGCTACATTTAGAAGTGGGACCTAAGCATATATTTGAGTTGCTGAAGTATTAGGATAGAACTTGAAAGGATGAGCAGTTGGTCCTTATTAATAAGCAAACAAATCTATTTCTGGTGAAGATGCTGTGAATATTGTTGAAGTGGTTAATATCATGTATAAGCTGAGTTAGGAAATGCAGTTACAGAATTTGAGAGATTTGGTTCCAATTTTAAAAGAACTATGATGAGCTTAGTAGTAGCAAACAAAAGTATGTACAGCAGAGAAATCATTTTTTGTTTTGATTTTGGACCACACCTTGTGATGTTCAGGGATTACTCCTGAATATGCACTCAGAATTTACTTCTGGCTTGAGGAACCATATGGAATGCCAGGGGATTATAGGCTTTTATTGTCCTAAATTTCAAAAAGCAATAGAAGAGAAGCCATGTGCCTTAATATTTCTACAAAAGTATTAAATCCAGCAATCTATCAATTAATATTGATGTACTATACATTAAATCCTTAATCCTTCTAAGATTATAAATATTGCTTCATGACTCTCTTAAAGGTTTTAGAAAAGAATTAAAAAATAAGTATTAATCTTTTGATATGGTCAAAAGAAATGTAAGCATAGGGGTATGCAGAATTTACATAATGACACCACAAAGTACATTGATAATAGGGAATTATATGGCTATATGTTGTAGAAAATCATACAATCATGAAAGTCATAGGAATGGAGTCATTGTGTATGATGCATGAGTTTTAGGGTGCCAGTGATTCCCAGACCACTATGATGGTACATAGCCTTCAAGACTGTACCTGGTTATGCTTGGAGGATTATGCAGTGCAAGAATTAAACTTAATTTCTATTTAATCTCCTAGCCCTACAGGACTTTTAATATCTATATATATACACACATTTAAAATTTTATTTTTAAATTATTTATTCATTTATTTTTGGTTTTGAAGTTACACCTGGCCATTATTTAGTGTTTACTCTTACTTCTGCACTCAGGAATCACTACAGGTGGTGCTCTGGAGGAAAATAAGTGGCTCTTGGAATAGAACCTTATTCAGCTATGTTTAAGAAAAATGCCCTTTCAGCTAAACTATCTCTTAACATCATAAGTATAAAGTTTTTTAACATATATCTTTTCCTTTTCTTTCACTCCATTCATTTAACAATTAATAGACTATATTATTATATAAACATGATCTTTGTATGTTTTGGGAAACGTTATATATTTGCTTTCTTAATAGCATTCCAACCATCAGTAAATGAGAGATCCCTTCTACCAGCAGTGGCTGTCCTCATTTTTTTTTTGTAATGTGTGGCAGTCCTGTAGCATTTGATTATATCTCATTGTTGTTTTAATTTGCATCTCCTTGATGATTGTTGGCGTGGAGAATTTTTTCATATACACTTTGGCCATCTCTATTTCTTCTTTGAGGAAATGTTTATTTCTTCTCCCATTTATGATGGGATTAAATATTTTTCTTTTTAAGTTCTGTCAATACCATGTATATCTTAGATATTAGACCTTAACCTGATAAGTGTTATGTGAATAGTTTCTCCCATTTCGTGGGTGACCGTTTTATCCTATCACTGTCTCCTTTGAAGTGCAGAAGCTTTTCAGTTTGATATAATCCCATTTGTTGATCTCTGCTTCCACTTGTTTGGACAGTGGTGTTTCTTCTTTAAAGATGACTTTAGAGTCAATGTTATGGAGTGTTTAGACCTTATAATTTCAGGTTTGATGATCTTTAATCCATTTTGATTTGACTTTGTGCATGGTTTAGATAGAAGTCTTAATTCACTTTTTGGCATGTGGCTGACCAGTTGTTACAGCACCACCAGTTGAAGAGGAATTTCTTGCTCCATTTTGTATTTCTTGACCTTTTTGTCAAATATTGATTATATGTCTAAGGGTCAGTCTCTGAATACTCAAATCTATTCCCTTGATCTGAGGTCTGTTTTTATTCCAATAGCATGCTGTTTTAATGATTATTTCTTCATATTACAATTTAAAATTGGGGAAAGTGATGCCTTCCATCTTCTTTTTCCTCATGCTTGCTTTAGCTATTCATGGTCATTTATTTTTTCAGATAAATTTTAGGAATATTTGAGCCACTATTTTGAGGAATGTAATGGGTATTCTTAGAGGGATTGCATTAAATCTGTACAATGCTTTAGGGAGTATTGCCATTTTAATGATGTTAATCCTTCCAGTCTGTGAGCAGGGTATATAATATATATATATCCATTTCTGGTTTCCCTTTTTATTTCTTGAAGCAACATTTTATAGCTTACTTTTATAGGCTCTTCACTTTTTTAATTAAGTTGACTCCAAGGTATTTGAATTTCTGGAAAGCAATACAGATACTCTTTAAAAAAAACTGAACATTGAGCTCCCATATGATCCAGCAATACCACCCCTAGGGATATACCATAGAAACACAAAAACACAATGCTATAATGCTCTTTGCACTTGTATGTTCATATCATTGCTATTTACATTTTCAGAATCTGAAAACAACCCATATGTCCAACAAAAATGAGTGCTAAAGAAAACTGGTACATCTATACAATGGAATACTATGCAGCTGTCAGGAAAAAAAAAGAAGTTGCAAAATGTGCTTATACACGGATGAATATGGAGACTATTTTTGCTGAGTGAAATAAGTAAAAAAAAAAGAGAGATAAGCACAGAATAGTCTCCCTCATATAAAAGCTAGTATAATAATAACACCTAGAGACAATAGAAATAAGAGCTGAAAGAACCAGCCCATGATAAGAAGCTTATCATAAAGAAGGGTATGTGTAGTTAGAGAAATATCTAAACTCACAGCTACCATGACAACAATAGAGAGAAATACAATGCTGCCTTGAGGAGGCAGGGGATGGGAAGAAGGGAAATGGGAAAAATGGTGGTAGGAAAGGTACACTGGTGAATGGAGGTGTGCATTTTATGACTGAAACATGTTTGTAATCATGGTGCTTAAATAAAGAAATTATATGTAGAATAAATTTTATTCTTTACATTATTTGCTTTGTTGTCATGGTCTGGAACCAAACCCGAATATCTCAAGTTTTATTGTTAATAAATACTATATACACAGTTTTATTATTATTATTTTACTATTTTGATGTAGTACTAGAAATCTATTTTCCTGTGTAGCATAAAATGATAATTTTTTTTAAATTTATGAATTCTCTGGATGTGGATTTAGAGCAATTGGTTGCTGTTTGGCTTTTTATGGATCATGACACATATAAAAGAAACACTCATAAGGGAAAGATTTGTAACTGATGGAAAGATGGAGTTCACCCACATCTAGCACAAAATAAAATTTCTAAGAATTTCTTATCTTTTCTAAATTAAATAGATCTAAATAAATAACTTGTTCAATTGTGAAGCAGCCCTTCAAATGACGATATATTGAAATACAATACTTTGCATTCCCCACTGAAATCCTTATTAGCAAAGCTTAGAACTTTCCTCATTCAAAATGTACAAGATCATATTTATTGGTCCCAATGCCAATTAAAATTTCTCTAAATACCATATTTTGTAGAAAAGCTTCATTTGTAACTATAAAATCACAAAAAAACTATCATAAAGCTTATTTTCTATTCATCTCATTCCTTCCCTATAGAAGAAAACCACTGTGTATATTATTCTACTGATATTTAATTACTGTTCTTTTACAAAACATGAGGTTGATCTATTTTGAGAATTAGCTAGAAACTCATTATTTACTAAGTATTATTTTACTTCATGACTTATAAAAATAGTCTATTTCCAATATTTTACTTACTTAGTACCTATGTTTGTGTATATCAGAAGTATATATACTATATATTATGGAAAATTGAATAAAAATTAGAATTCTGATCCAATCTTGAGATTATTATCTATAAAATTAGACATGATAGGCAATTTTCTTAAAGTTTTGTAGTATTATTTATTTATTTTTATTTTTGTTTTATTGAATCCTTTTCAATTTACAAAATTTTTCAGAGTTGGGTTTCATAGTTGGATTAAATAAATCAGGGCCAATTCCACCACCAGTGTCGACTTCCTTCCATCAATATTTCCAAAGTACACCCTATACCATCACACTTTCCACCCTGGCCTGCCAGTATAACAGGACAAGAACAGGACAATTTTAAGTTTAGATTGTTATAAATTTACAATAGGTCTCTTGTTTTTATTATTGTTGACTTTGCCTTAGATATTTAGTTCTCCCCTTTTTAAAATCTCCAACAATGAACCTGAAAACACTGGGACCCTGACCCCATCCTTTGTTTTATTTTTTCCTCCTTAGTTTTATAGAAAAATGCTGAAATAAGAATTAAAATAAAGGAATTCATGTCCCAAGGTTCTATAAAAAAAGGTGGGACCCCCCCTATCTAAAAGATGCAAAAATATGGTTTCAAACTAACTGGTCAGAATAAAGACACAATTCTGGAATATCAAGGTTTGCCCATTGTAATCATAAGGTCCATTGTGAATGAGAGATGTAGAAGAATGCCTGTAGTTATGTAATGAGAAAAGTTCAGTTGACTATTACCTGCTTTGATAATGTGGGAAACAGGACTGATGTGTAAACAGAAAGGCAGTCTAATAGAAGGTAGGTAATGCAAGAAAGTAGAAACTCTCAGAGACTGCAGAAAGGAAAACATCTTGTTAACAGCTTGATTTATTTAATACAACATATTTGGGGCTCTGACACCCCAGAACTAATTAACAATAAATCTGTAAAACATTAAGCTTTGCCACACTAGTAATAGAAATCTAATGAGAACGACTACTTTGTGATTTGTAATTTGATTGTTGTCTTACAGAAGATCACAAATGTTATAGGTAAGATTTATGTTCATACACGATGACTCCATTCCTATGACTTTTATGATTGCATGATTTTCTACAACATATAGCCATATAATTCCCTAATATCTGTGTACTGTGTGGTACATTCTGCATACCCCTAGACTTACATTTTTTGACCATATCAAAAGCTAGATTAATAATTATTTTAATTCTTTTCTAAAACCTTTAAGAAAGTTATGTGAAGTAATATGTGTAATCTTTGAATGATCAATGATTTAATGTATCATTAATACATCAATATTAATTAATAGATTGCTGGGCTTGATACTTTTCTAGAAATACAAGACACATGACTTGTCTTCTATTGCTTTTTGAAATTTAAGACAATAAAAGCTTATAATGTACATTTGATCAGGCATGTTTATGTTGTCATAGTTGTTGTCCAGGATGATAATAAAAAGTCGCTAGATTTATTCTCATTACACAAACTTGCAAGTAGTTTAGAGATTAATTTTCTGGGGCCAGATTTAATTGGTTCTGTGATACTTTAACATCATCATCATCATCATCAGGAGAAAACTTCCATTGGACAATGCACAAAGGCCGGTTATCTTCAATCTGATTATTAGGAAAGCAAAGCATAATCAGTAAGATGGAGTTATCTGTATTTCACTTCCTGAACCAATACATAAACCCTTCCTTCACCAGTTCATATATTAGTCATCATAAGTACAAGTCACAACTAGTGAATACTCAGACATATTCCAAACTACTCTATCAAGTCTCGGAGTTTTAACAAATATATAATGGAGGTTTACATAAGCATATACTTGGATAAAGTGGGGCTAGAATTAGAATAGGACACTCTTGTTTATAGAAAATTATATGTGTCATTTGAATGCCATATGTATTTTGTCTTAATCTCCTGGCTCACAGTTCTGAAACCCTTGGAATTTCCTAGGTTTGAGAGTGATAAATATATATTATTATGTTATTGACATTTAAAAGTACTTAGAGATACAGGCTGGTTGTCAATGGAGCCAATATTGTTATTAGAAGGTTGGAACTTTTAGTTCACTACCCTACCTTTGGTTTTCAGGCATCCACGGAGGGAAGAAAGGCTGGAAATTAAATTCAGACACTGATGACAATGATTTAATAAATTGCTACTATGCCGTAGTCTACATAAAATCCCCTAAGGAAAACATCTAGATATGCTCCCATGTGGTGAACATTGGAAGAACAGAGAAAGCAGTGTGCCTAATCTGCTGGATCAGCAATGTGAGAGGCAAACAA